>ML778312.1:725733-738702 GCA_009831015.1 Picea engelmannii
AATATAATATAGATTTATGTAATTTTTTTTTTAAATGATAATTTTTATTTCTAAAAAAATTGTAAATAAAAAAGTTATTAATTTTATATTAATAAAATTTCACTTATTTATTATAGTGCATATTTTCTCATTAATATTAATTTTTATAATACAATGCAATTTTTAATAAATAATTTTACATTGTAATTTAATCTTCAATAAACATACACCCATTTTCTCACAAATTTATGTAAAATCATTTACAATGAACTTTTATACATATATACATATTAAAAAACATATATATAATTTAAACTAGCATACCCCCAAAGCAGGGGAAGGGAACGCCCAACAAAATCTAGAGTATATATGTTGAAAAATAAAGTTTTATTTTCTTAAACTATAGCGGGATGTGTACTATTATTACCTTTTGAAAGTCCCCATTGTTTCATTCCTTTCTATCCTTTTCTTGAATGTTGGGTGCCAATACCCAGCAGACATATGGAATCATATTATCTTTTAATTAAGTACAAACTATTAAATAAAAGTGAGGTTGTTTTGTTCTTTTTTTTAATTTTAAATTGTAAGGGTGAGTGCACGAAGTTGGTGGACGATAAAGTGGCAACAGAGTGAGGAGGAACGTGCACCCTTAGGAACACATGCATGTTTCTATGAATGCATGCACGTTTCTAGGAATGTGTGCACGTTTCTAGGAATGTGCACGTGTACCTGATGTGACAGGTTAGACAAACCTCAAACCTCCACTTAACGAGCCATGTAGGCATGTTCATAGGAATGTACGTTTCTCAAAAATGCATGTGTGTTTCTGAGAAACTCGTGTTCAGGAACATGCACACATTCTTAAAAAAATTGAAATTAAAATAACTCATGCGCTTTAGGAACGTGCACACATTTTTAAAGAGTGCATGCGTTATTAGGAATAGGGATGTGCGTGTGTTCATGTTAACATGAAATATCCATCTCTCTCTCTCTCTCTCTCTCTCTCTCTCTCTCTCTCTCTCTCTCTCTCTCTTCGTGGCATCCTCCTCGATACGTGGAGTAACTAAAATGCCTTATGTAGGCTCTCCTTATGAAATGATGCTTAATACTTGACATTAGGCTTTAGCTTGGCTGCATACATAACTGTCATTACTTTGCCACTTGCAAGTTGAAACCCGAGCTACCTTCATCCTGAGATCACCTACGCGATACACTTGGCAAGTGTTCTGCATTCTACATTTTATTTTTTATTTTTGACCTCTAGAACAATATCCGACATGTATCATGATTTAGAGATTTTCCAACTTTATATGCACTCATGCATATATGATATAATTGATAATATGTGGTGAGAGGTAAGGAACTCGACGCTAAGTGTTGGGTTTTGATTGTCTATCTAGGTCTTGACTTTGAATGAAAATATAGATTAACTCATAGCTTTGCTTGTATATTGTGTGGCTTAATACACATATTTGTGGCTTGACTTGAAATGAGTTGATTTATGGGGTTAAGCATATAAGCATTTGATTATGATCGACATGTTTAGGTTAAACTTTTGTATGACCTAGGTCTTGGATTTGACTTTAAAAATCTGACCTATATGACTTAGGATTAGATCACTTTGAGCACACACTATAATTTTAGAGAAATTTACTAGATTATGAAAAGCATTAGAAGTTAGGGTTTACAGGAAATACTGAAAAAGTTTGGAATGCAGGTTAAAGTGATCAATGAGAGCTTTGATGAAAACCACCAATTTGAGATACCAACTAGAAAAATGAGAAATGAATGTGTTTTAGTAAAAGTAGAGAAAACACTTTTCAAAAATAGCAGTGTATTTTTTATCGCTAACATTTGGCTCCAACTGGGATGGAGACCTCCCTGCGAGGTTTCCAAGAACCTGGTAGTTCCAGTCGCCTTTAGCATTGGGCATGGATTCATCTGGATTGTACAACTAATCTCTACAAAACTGTAATTTCCCTGTAACCTGCTCTTCTTATTCAACAACCAATAACTAAAAAGTCTACTTGCTCATAGAGTGAGCTTATTTTCTTGCCTACTCCTACTTCTAATCAGTAGAGGAAAACTGATCAATTTACATCTTTCTCTATTTACATCTTCAACCTTATTAAGCAACTTATATTCTTTACAACATTTATCAAATAAACACTCATTTGAATAGACTTTTTGCAACGCTCATTGAATAATCTATGAAAGTCTTTCAGAGATGAAATGTTGGAAGTAGGTAAAGAGAAATACCACTGACGAGCATCACCATATAATGAATGCATAAACATCTTCATGTTGCAGATCTAGTAGATCCATGCACTCAGGAAATTTTTTGAGATGTTCTACAGGATTATCTTCTTTCTCCTCTTTGAAGACAGGTAGAAAATCTCCCCATTATGACATATGAGGTACTAGATGTGGGAAAACATAAACTAAAGAGAATTCTAGAGGTGCAAAACTCCGAGCCAAAAGAGCAACAAATGCTTTTGACATCTGAATATTGTGGATCCGCCACTGAATCCGTCCTTCATGGAGTCGCTAGATAGATGATTACAACCAAGAAAATGTCCAGATCTTGTCTATCATCAAAGCTGGATCTATGTCGTCTCCCAGGGAAGTTATCTTCAACTTCTTTCCCCGACAACGATGCCAATTTGTTATCACTCCAAGAAACTCTTTGAGGTTGTAAGACAAAGATGCTTGGTAACTTAAAGTAAACTTGTTTCTGTATTTTGTATGTGTGGATCAATGGGATAACTCAATTACTGTATGGCATTCAGATAGTAAAGATGAAAATCAAATAAACTAGTGCTCTCAAGGATTAATGGTCAGATGATAGCTTTAAGTGGGTGAGAAAACAATGTTTATAAACCAAATACAAAGTGTAGGGTTTTATAAACAATGATAAGAAACTTAATATCAAGTTATGAGCTAACCAATGAGATAACAATCATTCTATAGCTAAAACAACTTAATAAAAAGTACAGAAGGAAAATGAGAATCTGACATCAATAGAGAGAGAAAACTGTGATTTGTATTATCATAGTAAAGTCTGTTTACAACATAATATAGTTCTCTATCCAGAATTGAACCACCTTCTATCAAAATGATGGGTATTTATATCCTTTAAAACAAATCTCAGATCCTAGAAAATTGGATCTGGATTTCTAAAAATAGAAAACGGAGGACAAAACTAATACAAACAAATAGGGAAAATACTATATAAAACAAATCAAATCATTATCTAAATTTGAAGTCTTCGACAACTTATCTAAATTTGAAGTATTCAACAGCTACAGTAATCTTTAATACATTCAACAACTTTCAAGGGGATGACAAGGTAGCTGAAATCTCCTTTTGCCAACTAAGCAATATCTTGGCCAAAAATAGAAAAGTTCCACCTAATATTCTTGTATTATTATATGCCTTGAAATCTGGAAAAGGAAGATGATTTACATTCCTTTAATTGTTATCCTTCATTAGAAACCATTCTCTCGTGCTCTGGAAACAAGAATATCCGATATGGGAAAAATTAAGAGCATTATGTTATATTCTGCGGTTTCACCGGCTATTCTGTCATGGAATTTGCTAGTTAGCCGGTGAAAGCCCTGCTTTTTAATGGCTAACTGGTTGTAAATATGCTTCCCGTGTCGATGAAATATCTACTTTTAAATGCTCATATCTCTTCGGGGAAGGAGACATGGATGCATTTCTCTTTTTGTCTGATGAACTACTAGAGTAGTTTCTTCCTCTTGGGAATCAACCCTTTTCATATAGAGAATGCCTCATTGTTGGATTCAAGTTTCTAGGAGATGGCCTCTGGTTCCTTGAAGAAAAATATAATGTGTGGTTCCAATGTTATTTATGAATCTCAAATCTCTGTCTTGGTCTATGTATCTGACTCTGTCTCTCTTTGAACATTCACGGACGAAATAAAACTTGATCATCTCAATCGATTTGAACATTGGCTAGTGATAAGTTCTGAAGATTAGATAATGGAAAAATTTCAGGCAAGAACTCAAGGGAGTTCCCAAACAAATGCAATATTTTCAATTCTGTCATGGTCTGAAATCCACAAGTGGTCGCACCAGTTGGTCATGTTCAAGAAATAATTCGATCAGACCAATACGCTGCCTGAATTCAACAAGAACAAAAACTAGCGTATTATGATCCACTCTAAGTACTTTGAGACATTTAGCTCGCCAAACTCTGAAGGCGAAAATAATAATTTGTTGTTGTCGAGATGTAGCTTCTCAAACTGATCTGCATTATATTTAGAGCCATGTACTATAACACAAAAAGTTGCAAAAAAAATTTGTACAATGGATCTAACTTCCCCCTTTGGGTCACAGCTTCATTATCCTTTGGTATAGGCTCATCAAAAACAAGCTTCCAAAGTTTTATATGAATTTCATCACAGTGATCAAACTTAAGTGTTTGATTCTTAAAGAAATAGCTATCATTCCACCAGTGGAAGTATCATATATAAGGTCAAACATTTCATGAATATGCTTCTCAGTGCATTGCTCTATCTTTTGCAGCATCTGTATTGTAACTAGATCTTCATAATGACTCCATCCATTGATAATATACACAAAACTTGCTTTTCAAGAGAGAATTGATTGACTGTATCTTTTGAAACTGTAGGGTCTTGGCAAAAACAACTCTGCCTTTCTATTCGGCATATACAACTTTGAACATCTGTAACTTCATTTGGCATTTACATTATGGCCTTCTCTTCGTGGCATCCTCCTAGATACATGGAGTAACTAAAATGACTTGTGTAGGCTCTCCTTATGACATGTTGCTTAATACTTGACATTAGGCTTTAGCTCAACTGCATACATAACTGTCATTACTTTGCCACTTGCAAGTTGAAACCTGAGCTACCTTCATCTTGAGACCACCTGCGCAAAACACCTGGCAAGTGTTCTGCATTCTGCATTTTATTTTTTATTTTTGACCTCTAAAACAATATCTGACATGTATCACGATTTAGAGATTTTCCAACTTTATATGCACTCATGCATATATGATATAATCGATAATATGTGGTGAGAGGTAAGGAACTCGATGCTAAGTGTTGGGCTTTGATTATCTATCCAAGACTTGACTTTGAATGAAAATATAGATTAACTCATAGCTTTGCTTGTATATTGTGGCTTAATACACAAATTTGTGGCTTGACTTGATATGAGTTTATATATGGGGTTAAGCATATAAGCATTTTCTTATGATTGACATGTTTAGGTTAAAATTTTGTATGACCTAGGTCTTGGATTTGACTTTAAAAATATGACCTATATGACTTAGGATTAGATCATTTTGAGCACACACTATAATTTTAGAGAAATTTGCTAGATTATGAAAAGCATTAGAAGTTAGGGTTTACAGGAAATACTGAAAAAGTTTGGAATGCAGGTTAAAGTGATCAATGAGAGCTTTGATGAAAACCACCAATTTGAGATACCGACCAGAAAAATGAGAAATGAATGTGTTTCAGTAAAAGTAGAGAAAACACTTTTCAAATATAGCAGTGTATTTTTTATCACTAACATTTGGATCCAACTGGGATGGAGACCTCCCTGTGAGATTTCCAAGAACCTGGAAGTTCTAGTCACCTTTAGCATTGGGCATGGAGTCATATGGCTTGTACAACTGATCTCTGCAAAACTGTAATCTGCCTATAACCTGCTCTTATTATTCAAAAACCAATAACTAAATAGTCTACTTACTCATAGAGTGAGCTTATTTTCTTGCCTACTCCTACTTCTAATCAGTAGAGGCAAACTGATCAAGTGAAGTCATCCTTCCAATGAAGCCATATCAGAAACTGGTTTACTGGACCTCTTCTTATTCTTGACCCAAAAAATAATGGGATGGATAGCCAATAGAAAAGTGGTTTGAGCAAATGATAAAGCCAACTTTCATTTGACAAAAATACTGTAACACATATGCTTCTCATAGATTCCAAATAGTTTGCAATAGGGTCATTAAAACCACAAAGAAATACCTCCTTTTTCTGCTATTCCAACTGAAAGAAAATTTGTTTCTCTTTTTCTTCACTGATCTGAAAGCTAAATGTGGACTGCTCAACCTCTGTCTGAGAACTATGTATGATGAAATGCTGATCTGAATTTTTCAGCTCATCATATTCCTCTTCGTATCTACTGCAAATTCCCTTTGTCTACAAATCTGAGAGTTGTAGGCTTCCCTTAGTATTTGTTGCAAATCCCAAGTTATTACAAAACATTTGGTCATCATCTTCATCCCTTTCATCAAAATGTGAAATTAAAGGTACATAAGGGGAAATATAATCCTCTTGTTGTCCTTCCTGGAGATTAGATTTTTTCTGAAATTCCTTTTCCTCATGGTTACTATCCCTTTCCTTGGTCTACAAATATAAAAATTGTGGGCGAGCCTTATTGATTTCAATGGATATTTGACCAACATTAAACTGATCATCTCCATGTGTAGTTAAAGACATCAATTCTTCAAATTCATAACAAGCAGATTACTGATAGTAAAAGAACATTCAACTCCTTTATTATTCATTTCTATCACATCATCGTGAGGATCATAAGATAGATGATGTAGATATTGAGGGATAGATGTTTCTCTATTTACATCTTCAACCTTATTAAGAAGCTTATATTCTTTACAACATTTATCAAATAAACACTCATTTGAATAGAAATTTTTGCAGCGCTCATTGAATAATTTGTGAAAGTCTTTTAGAGATGAAATGCAGGAAGGAGGTAAAGAGAAATACCACTGACAATCATCATCATATAATTAATGCATAAACATCTTCATACGAACATCTTCATGCTGCAGATCTAGTAGAACCATGCACTCATGAAACTTTTTGAGGTGTTCTGCAATATTATCTTCTTTCTCCTCTTTGAAGATAGGTAGAAAATCTCCCCATTCTGACATATGAGGTACTAGATGTGGGAAACCAGAAACTAAAGAGAAGTCTAGAGGTGCAAACCTCCGAGCCAAAAGAGCAACAAATGCTTTTGACATCTGAATATATTGGATCCGCCACTGAATCCGTCCTTCATGGAGTCCCCAGATAGATGATTACAACCAAGAAAATGTCCAGACTTTGTCTATCATCAAAGATGGATCTATGTCGTCTCCCAGGGAAGTTATCTTCAACTTCTTTCCCCGGCAACAACGCTAATTTGTTATCACTCCAAGAAACTCTTTGAGGTTGTAAGACAAAGATGCTTGGTAACTTAAAGTAAAATTGTTTTTGTATTTTGTATGTGTGGATCAATGGGATAACTCAATTACAGTATGGCATTCAGACAGTAAAAATGAAAATCAAATAAACCAATGCTCTCAAGGATTAATGATCAGATGATTGCTTTAAGTGGGTGAGAAAACAATGTTTATAAACCAAATACAAAGTGTAGGTTTTAATAAACAATGATAAGAAACTTAATATCGAGTTATGAGATAACCAATGAGATAACAATCATTATGTAGCTAAAACAACTTAATAAAAAGTACAGAAGGAAAATGAGAATATGACATCAATAGAGAAAGAAAACTGTGATTTGTATTATCATAGTAAAGTTTGTTTACAACATAATATAGTTCTCTATCTAGAATCGAACCACCTTCTATCAAAATGATAGGTATTTATATCCTTTACAACAGATCTCAAATCCTATAAAACTGGATCTGGATTTCTAAAAATAGAAAACAGAGTGCAAAACTAATACAAACAAATAGGAAAAAATCATATATAAAACGAATCAAATCATTATCTAAATTTGAAGTCTTTGACAGCTGCAATTATCTTTAATACATTCAAAAACCTTCAAGGGGATGACAAGGTAGTTGAAATCTCCTTTTGCCAACTAAGCAATATCTTGGCCAAAAATAGAAAAGTTCCACTTGATATTCTTGTCTTATTATATGCCTTGAAATATGGAAAAGGAAGATGATTTACATTCCTTTAATTGTTATCCTTTATCAGAAACCACTCTCTCGTTCTCTGAAAACAAGAAGATCTGATCTAGGCAAAATTAAGAGCATTATGTCATGTTCTGCGATTTCACCGACTATTATGTTTTGGAATTTGCTAGTAAGTCGGTGAAAGCCTTGCTTTTCAATGACTAACTGGTTGTAAATATGCTTCCTATGTCGATGAAAGCTCTACTTTTAAACGCTCATATCTCTTTGGGGAAGGAGACATGGATTCATTTCTCTTTTTGTCTAATAAATTGCTAGAGTAGTTTCTTCCTCTTGGGAATTGACCCTTTTCATATAGAGAACGCCTCACTGTTGAATTTGAGTTTCTAGGAGATGGCCTTTGGTTCCTTGAAGAAAAACATAACGTGTGGTTCCAATGTTATTTTTGAATCTCAAATCTCTATCTTGGTCTGTGTCTCTGACTCTGTCTCTCTTTGAATATTCATGAACGAAATAAAACTTGATCATCTCAATTGATTTGAACATTGGCTAGTGATAAGTTCTGAAGATTAGATAATGGCAAAATTTCAGGCAAGAACTCAAGGGGGTTCCCAAACAAACGAAATATTTGCAATTTTGTCATGGTCTAAAATCCAGAAGTGGTCGCACCAGTTGGTCATGTTCAAGAGATAATTCGACCAGACCAATACGTTGCCTGAATTCAACAGGAACAGAAACTAGCGTATTATGATCCACTCTAAGTACTTTGAGACATTTAACTCACCAAACTCTGGAAGCGAAAACAATAATTTGTTGCTGTCGAGATGTAGCTTCTCAAACTGATCTGCATTATATTTAGAGCCATGTACTATAACACAAAAATTTGCGAATAACTTTTGTACAATGGATCTAACTTCTCTCTCTGGGTCACAGCTTCATTATCCTTTGGTATAGGCTCAGCAAAAACCAGCGTCCAAATTTTTATATGAATTTCTTCACAGTGATCAAACTTAAGTGTTTGATTCTTAAAGTAATAGCTAGAATTCCACCAGTGGAAGTATCATATAGAAGGTCAAATATTTCATGAATACGCTTCTCAGTGCATTGCTCTATCTTTCACAACATCTGTATTGTAACTAGATCTTCATAACGACTCCATCCATTGACAATATACACAAAACTTGATTTTCAAGAGCGAATTCATTGACTGTATCTTTTGAAACTATAGGGTCTTGGAAAAAACAACTCTTCCTTTCTATTCGGCATATACAACTTTGAACGTCTGTCACTTCATTTGGAATTTACATTATGGCTTTCTCTTCGTGGCATCCTCCTCGATACATGGAGTAACTAAAATGCCTTATGTAGGCTCTCCTTATGAAATGTTGCTTAATACTTGGCATTAGGCTTTAGCTCGGTTGCATACATAACTATCATTACTTTGCCACTTGCAAGTTGAAACCCGAGATACCTTCATCCCGAGACCACCTGCGCGATACACCTGGCAAGTGTTCTGCATTCTGCATTTTATTTTTGACCTCTAGAACAATATTTGACATGTATCATGATTTAGAGATTTTCCAACTTTATATGCACTCATGCATATATGATATAATCGATAATATGTGGTGAGAGGTAAGGAACTTGGCGCTAAGTGTTGGGCTTTGATTGTCTATCCAAGACTTGACTTTGAATGAAAATATAGATTAACTCATAGCTTTGCTTATATATTGCGTGGCTTAATACACAGATTTGTGGCTTGACTTGATATGAGTTGATTTATGGGGTTAATCATATAAGCATTTGCTTATGATCGACATGTTTAGGTTAAACTTTTGTATGACCTAGGTCTTGGATTTGACTTTAAAAATCTGACCTATATGACTTAGGATTAGATCACTTTGAGCACACACTATAATTTTAGATAAATTTGCTAGATTATGAAAAGCATTAGAAGTTAGGGTTTACAAGAAATACTGAAAAAGTTTGGAATGCAGGTTAAAGCGATCAATGAGATATTTGATGAAAATCACCAATTTGAGATACCGACCAGAAAAATGAGAAATGAATGTGTTTTAGTAAAAGTAGAGAAAACACTTTTCAAAAATAACAGTGTATTTTTTATCGCTAACATGTAGGACTCTGGACATTGAGGATGTAGAGGCATTGATGAAACCCCTTGGACTCTGGATCGAGTCAGGGAGTGGACTATTAGGGTTGTATGTTGTTGATGTGACATATGTAGATATGATTAAATGTTATGATGATTGATTATTATTGCTGACATGATTCATTGATGGATGTAGGATGATGATAGCTTGCCGACTAGACTCACATTTGGAGTAGAGGGGTCACACATGACAACTAGAGACATTGAGGGAGAGGTGTGGCAGCAGCCCTAACACAACCTACTAGCACTCCCATCGTGGCTTGAAATGTAGGTTAACAATTACCTAGTTCAAGAAGACCCACAATGTCATGAGGGCAGAGTATGACAGTCGCTCACAATGATTCTAAGGAACACACAATAAGGCAGGGTCCTTATTCCTTAGAGGCCCTTAGTCTCCCCCAAGATCACCTAACGGAGTATTGACTCCAGGGGTTTGACGTCTACCAAATTCAGTCAAGAGGCAAGTGGCACCCTTGGAGCACGTAGTGCGTCTTGAAGGGCACGTCGCGCAAAGAAAACAAAAAGAGGTGAGTGGCACCCTTGGAGCACATAGTGCATCCTGAAGGGCACATCGCAATTTTAACTATGATAAGTTAATAAACCTAGTACCTAGAAAACTATGCCTCCTTAGGACCTGGTCGGCCTTAAAATAGATGATGGTATGAGTAAAGTTTAATAATTAAAAGTTCCCTTAAAAATTGTCACCCAACCTAGTGAAATTAAAACCTAGGTTTAAGTAGAACATGTGGATAAAGAAAAACTAAATAAACTTGTAACAAGAAAGGGGGGGCGTAAGAAATTCAAACTTAATTATTAAAGTAAAAATTATAATGGAGGATTAAATTTATTAAAAGGGTAAATGATTGTTTTTATCTACACTTGCTAAATTGATTTTTAGTTAAAAAGGAAAAAGGAGGAACTTAAAAGAAAAGGAAACTTAAAGAAAAAGGGAAGCTTAAAGAGAAGGAGAAACTTAAAGAAAAAGCTAAATGTCTAACTTAGTAAGGAATCTAGCCTTTGGAACTTTCTATTTATGAACTCAACTAGGAATTAGGTAAGGCGTAAGTCATTTAAGAATTGTAAGGGAATATTGGGACACCGAGGAGCGTTTTTAGGAACTCTTTTAGGTGGGTGAGGGAAATAGACAAATTTGATTAATTAATAAAATTGGTTTGCTGGTGCAACTTGGGGATTGGGCGACATGTGTACGGGGGAGGTTTTTCAAAATTAATTAAATGAAAAAGAAATCTAATGAGGGTTTTGGGAAACTAATGACTAAGAAAACTCTATAAAATGGATGGCGGAGGAGTGTGGATCACATATGGCTTGCGTAACGTTACGCTGCTGAAATTGCATCTTGACTGAACTTTCTCTTGTGGGAGTTGGGATACCCAGCTCGGGTAATGAGTGGTAGCTCGACCTTGTGAGGCGAGCTGGGTGCTAGCATTCTTTGGTATCATATGCATGGCCCCTTTGCGGCTCGGGGGGATCAGGGGGAAGAAGAGTACCCCTAACGTTGACTGGGAGGTACCGGTGAGGTCTCATCGGTCGACAAGCAGGATCTGGATGGAGTGAACGCGCGGAAGGGCATATTTGCCTTGTCGTCGTCGGTAAAGGTATGCTTGTTAAGTTTGTTACTTGTAATTAAGTTTAATTTACACTTGTTTATTTTATTGTATTTGGATGTCGATTTAATTGCCATGAACTTTCCTTTCAAATGTGTTTCTACAGTGTTTGTAACAGATTTTTGTAAAATCATAATTGGTAATTGTAATTTTCTTGTCGCTTGATTCATCATGTGAGAAACCTTGCTACCCACATTGTCTTTTATTCTGAGTTACTGTCTAATTGGACGTGGCCAGAATGAGCTCTAGAACCAAAACATTGTCTGTGTTTTCTTTGTTCCTTGATTGCGCTTTCTTTCATTATTTCGTTCTCCTCGGAGAAGGTCTTGATGCAGATTTGTGTTTTTATCTTCTGTTCCTTTATCCTTTAAGTTATTAGTCTGTGCCTGAGCAGTCGACCAGGAGCTGAATTGACTGTCTTTCACTCCGGTGTTAAAGATTTAGATTCAAATTCCCTACTTTCATGTGCATGGATAATAAGTGTAGGATCATTCTTCGCCCAACAAATCCATTGCTTGTACAACAGAAATTCCTCTTCAATACTCTGCGATTAATGTGTCTTATACTCTTCATTTTCATTTTTTTTTAATTTTTCCAAGCGAATCGCTTCCTCCCTCCTCCAATTAATGCATAAATCTCTGCATTTTACAAAGGCCATTTGATCTGTGTTTGTAGACTCCTCTCTTTGTGCCTAGCCAACTGTTTACTTAAGTTCCTTTTCCTTCCAAAATTTGTATCGAATATGAAATTACTAAATATGAGTACAACGTCGAAATTCTTTTGGTCGATACTCACTCAAGAGAGTTCACTTATCATGTTTTACAGGTCTGTCCTTAGTAAAAGACTTATGCCTGAAATTTGCTTTAGGGTTCTGGACATCTCCTTGGTTTCCTTTAGTTCTCGACGAAGCAACCACGATTTGAGAGTTGCCTCGATTCTTGTTGTAAGAGATCTCGGCTCTAGCGCCCCCTTCCTAACTGCCAAATGGTGTTTAATTTCGATGTTGTGCTTTCTTTTGTTCCATGCATGCTTGATGTTGTTCCCTCCATATTTTTGTGAGTGATAGAGATCCCAAATTATCCACCCGATTTCATTCGTCCTCGATCTATATTTACACTATATAACAATTTAATTTTTGCATAGTTTTAAATTCCCTTTTAAATGTAATTACACAACGAATTTGCTTGGCAGAGATGTCAGGACGGATGCGTCTTTAGGTGGCCAATGGTGGTTACTCCTATTTTTTTTTTTTTTTTT
>ML778312.1:754101-785402 GCA_009831015.1 Picea engelmannii
TGGTCAAATAGAAAGAAGAATATAGAGGGAGGGAGGGACAGGGGGAGAGACAAAGAGAGAGAGAGGGAGGGAGAGATAAAGAGAGTTATTTAGTGTTAACAAAAATGTGTGCATGTTCTTGTTCCTAATAATGCAGAGCACACGCACGTTTTAGGAACACGTGCGTGTGTGCATTCTTTTGAATTCAATTTTTTTTTGGTGGGAGTGACAACTGTAGCGTACGTGTATGTTGACTTGGCTGCCTCAGATTTAGGTTCATGATGACAAACCTAGTGGTTCAGTCTGCAAATTGATAAAAACCTCCCTTTTTGTGAATACATCTCTATATCTATGTTTCTAACGTTATTTTTCTATAGGCTATATAAATCAGTTGTTGACGAAACTACAAACATAGATAGAGTCGGCTATGCAAATTCCAAATATAGTTTTTTCTTAATTAATATTGTTTACTATTTTTAATCTATTTTTGTCTTCGCATATATCAAAATCCTAGAATACATACCTCTCTTGTTTTTTCTATAACTTTTTGTCGACTCAACCATTTCTAAAATGAGTTATATGTTGCACTAGAGGAGACCGATATCTACAATCTAAAAAAAAAACTTTTGATCATGTTAAGACCCTCTTAGCCTACACGAACAAAAGTCGTTGTAATTTCAAGGATATATTGACTTTCATAATTTTAAAAAATATAAAATTAATATTATAAAATTCCAAAAAATACACCACACTAGAACAACCGACTCTCTACAATTATACAAGTTTTTGGAATGAAATTCCATTATTGAGGTACTCAACACCATAGCACTCTTAGAAAAAAATCAAATTTCACATAGTTATTTACAATTTCTATAAAAGTTGTATATTCAAAAAGCTAATTCAATTTCATATGTTTCATGTTCTTACACCATATTCAAATTCATTGTAAAAGTACCTAGAATAATCCCTCCAAATTAAAGATTGTTATTTTTTCATGTTTTCATTTCCACTAATGCCTCATGAGAGACCATCATTAACTTGCACATACCGGTAAATGAAAAATATCTAATTTAGATTTTTAAACCAATAAAATTCATAAAAATAATTTTTTTTTCATAAATATTTTAAAAACTATACCTTTACCATTTATAAATTACAAACTAATTATTCAATGTACAACTCTCCTTTAAAAATTATTTAAATATTTTAATTATAAAGTATACCTTACATCTACAATTTCTATCATAAATGTGACTTTGAAAATTAAATTTAAAATAAACCAATTTTATATTTTATTAACTCCTCTCCTTTCCTCAATAAATAACAACATAGTTTTGATAAGAAAATACTTAATCATTTTAATAAAGGTAAATGAAACTAAACTTTTTAAAAAGTTGAACCACTAAAGTAACCATCAATCTGATCAAACTCCATTATATTACAATATATATATAATATTTTGGGTTGTTCATCACCATCTAGAACCACTACAGCAACCATCAATTTTATCAAAATCCACTATATTATAATATATATACTAGCATATGTTCTAAGCGGGTGAATGAGAATGCCGAAATAATTTGAGAAGAAATTTCATATTAATGTTGTTAATTAGATTCATAAAGATATTATAATTAAAATTATTATATTTATGGTTAGTTCATTATCTTGATGAAAACCTCTTACTATAATTCTCAAATTGATGAAAATATTATATGCCTTGAAAAGAGAGAGTGTCAATCTAGACTAAAAAACTTGATATATATTTTAGGTTAAATTCTACAAGTAAATGTATGATCTTTAAGCTATGAATTTATTTTAAAGATGATGATGATGATGTCGATAATGATAATAATGGGGTTTTAAAATTCCTAGTTTAAATTTTCTATGTGTTGGCCATTTTTCAGAGGATATTTTCTGTTTAATTTTGCATAAAATCTAGCTAGAAATTGTTGGATCTGCATATTTGAGTTGCTAAGTCTGTATAATATGAGTGCCCCATGAATAAGACTGAATCCATTTATACATTTAGAAATACAATTTAAGCAACAAAAAATCATGATCTCCTCTAGATTTATGATATTTACAAGATTCTAATGAAAAAAAAAGGAAAAATACTTTTAAAAAATATTTTTAATTAACATACTTTTTATTTTATATATAAACATTGATATATTAATCTAAATATAGTATGAAGATTATTTTAATTGATATAATTCTTTTTTCATGCAGTAATATAAAGTTAAAAATAAAATTATTTGAAAAAAAATAAAATAATATATATATATTATTTTTTATGTTACTTATGTAATTATATTAGTAACATCTTCATATGAGTAAGATGACCTTAAAAAAAAAGGTGGAAAATTATTTAAAAATAAACATAAATAAAATA
Organism: Picea engelmannii; assembly: GCA_009831015.1. Classification (NCBI taxonomy): domain Eukaryota; kingdom Viridiplantae; phylum Streptophyta; class Pinopsida; order Pinales; family Pinaceae; genus Picea; species Picea engelmannii. Next base: position 756,476 of record ML778312.1, read on the forward strand.
TATATTATTTATGTAATATAAATATAAATATAAATATAATATATTTGAGATATTATTAAAATAATTATTTTTTATTTTAAAATTAATTAAAAAATTTATTATAAATTAATTTTAATGTATAAAAATATAAGTTACTCATAATATCTTAAAAATATAAGTTACTCATAATATCAAAAATATAAGTTACTCATAATACCAAGATATTGAATAATATTGATTAATTGTAATAGAATTTAAATTTATATAATATAAAAATAAAATTTCAATTAAGTAAAAAGTATATCTCTAATTGAAATAGTTAAAACAAAAAACCTGTGTATATCACCAAAACCAAGAAAGCTTAATTCAAAATTTTAAATTTTATTTGGAATTAAATAAAAAAGGGAAAAATGGATAAAACCCTCAAATCCTAGAAATCCAAGTTGCATAATATTGAAACTTTACTAATTTGTGTGAATTCCATAAAAGATTAAAATCTCTATATAATTGTTTTGCTTGTGTTCAAGTCTTTTTAATATAATTGCTTTGCTTTTGTTAAAGTTTTTAAATATAATTGCTTTGTTTGTGTTAATGTTTGTTTTTTAAAAATTTCATTCTAATTTATGAATATGAATTTGACAAAACTATAATAATCTATTAAAAATAAATAAATTAAAAGCGTTGAACCGTAGCTTAATGTGTTATCTCAATTGATTATTGTTCATGTCAATGAGTGCCATTGGAATTCAATGAGTGCCATTGGAATTTAAGTAAAATCTCCTTTGACGAAGCAAAACCGCAATACATCATAAAATTAAAATATATATAATGAATAAAATAAAGATGTAAACATGTTTGGAAGGTCTTGTTGGATATCCAAGCATAATAAGTTGGTGAAAAAAAATGCTTTGCATCATTATTATTATTTTATTATTATTTGAGAGTTTTGAAAACGAATAAAATTTTTGACCTGTGGATAATTTGGCCATTCCCACACGGCATCCATAAATAGACGAAACCTTTCGAGAAAAGGTCGTGTATGAACGCAGAGTAAATTTCTCCAATACAATAATGAGACTGGACGCCTAAGTAGGCTAGGTTGGTCATGTCACAGTTAATGGATTGACAAAATATGGCGAGAGTTCGGTCGGGATTTCTCGAAAATAGTGCTCCCAAAATCCAAACAAATAAAGTTGTTTAACGCATTTATGAAACTTGTCAAGTGGATGGAACAAGTGGCAAGAGAAGACATCATTACCTCTACGGTATTTACAGTGATGTTACGACAATTTAATGGTGATAGACAAGTTGTTTCAAATCATTATACAGGTGGATGAAAAGGGTGGTTTTAGAAAACCTAACACTAAATATGCCTTCGACATAAATATTTTGGATCTAAAGCAACCATCGATCTTATCAAAATCCACTATATTAAGATATATATAATATTTTGAGTTGTTCATCACCATCTACTAGAAGTCCAATTATAAGTTTGAATAAAGTTAAAATAATAATTTCAATAAAAGTGGAAGAGGTACAATAATTATTATTTTATTATATTCTTATCTATTTTATTTTGGGGAAGGTGTGAATGTACTAAGGTGATGTTGGGTGTGAACCTTTTTTAGGAGCAGAAAAACCCAATATATCCAGAAATATTAAAAAACCTTTTAAGAACACTTTGACTTTTAAGATGCCATTCTGCAATCTTAACAAGTCTGTTGAGTTCAACAACAAGTGTATAAAATGAATTTCCTTTTACCTTGGAAAAATTTGTGTACCTGTAAAATGTTGCTGGTGTAGTAACTGGCTCAACCGCTAGTTTTTTCCCATGCTGATTGAGATAGTAGCAGTTTAACCTCATACTACAGGAGGTTGGGTGTGAATCTTTATGGTCACAATGTTCTAGATATCCTCATGCATGTTGCTCAATTGTTCATATGTCTTGAAGGCAACCATTGTTTGGTCTTGTTGTGAACAATTGTGGTTCTAGAAGGGAAGGCAATTTCCCTACATTTTGAACTACCATGATTGTGGAATAACTCTCCAACAATACCACTAAGTGGATGATGTAAAGGTGAACTGCAAGTTTTAAAATCCTAACCTGTATGAGGTTTATCATTATTGAGGTGTTCCTTGTATCTTCCAAACATGTCATGATCCTAAACTTGTACTTTGGTTTGTCTCTCTATATCTTTTTGTGTTTGTATGGAACTATATTCTTTGTTGGTTTCCATATAGACATTTCCAATGAAGTTATAAATACATATTTATAATAATGTCATCACTAAGCCTATAAAAATTTCCACATTAATATTCTAAAAACAATATAAGGAAAAACTAAATATCAAATAAAACTAAATAAAATATAATGTAAATTCATTACATTCAATTTATAAAAACACAATATTTTTGATAAAAAACATTAAGGTGTGATCAATCCAACATTAAAGCATCGATCCCATTACATTAAAGCATCGATCCCATTAGAACTTAGCAGTTAAGCTTGCTTGGACTAAAGTAGTACTGGGATATAAGGTCCTAGAGTATGATTTTAAAAACTGTTTTTGATTAGCTACGAGCTTCACTGGCAAAGCACTGAGTAAGTAGTATTGATTCCAAACTACAAGACTTTACAAATAGCTAGGTTCTTATATGTATATTGATATTCTTCTAGACAAAAGAAAACACAGTTACTACAAACTGTGGTTTAGAAGTATATATAAGAAGATTTACTTAATCTTAAAAAAAAAAAAAAACATTAAAATGATTTAATAAAAAAATATATAATGAACTTTTCCATAAAATAAAATAAACGACCATGGATAATATTATAGAATCCCACTAATTTTTTTAAAATTTAAAGAACTACGGTGAATGATGAGGTGAGTTGATAGATAATCTTATAGAATCCCACTAACTTTTTTAAAGTTTAAAGAACTACAGTGATTTGATAGGCAATCTGATCAAATCCCACATAAGCATATTCTTGTGGTCCTGGATTTATTTTCCACATAGTCTATGGAAAATAATGGATACTTTGTTGACTATTGATACTTTGCTGACAGTAATGGTTCGAATCCTATTCACATTACTTTTTCCATGAAAAATTTTCTCGAATTTATGATAGATATAAATTCATTTACAATAAAAAACGTAGCCGCAAGATGAGTAAGTTTGAACAGTGCAGTATCCAGGATAGGACTGGTATTTTCAATCATATACCGTGCATACAATAGAACTGGTATTTTTAGTCATATACCGTTCTTACAAGGGGAGAAAGTCCGGCCACAAAAAACATGAAACAATCTGGAAGGTAAAGCAAAAGATGGTCGATCACAGTCCAACCATGGTCCACTCCTTTCACTACTAGCGCTTGTGTTGTGACCTGAGATCCTTCCCGGGAGATCATTATCCAATCAAAAATAAATTACAAACACGGTTTACAGAGCTGCCTTCCATCAAACCGGAGAGACCATTATAATTCGAAGATGTTGATAGAGGATATAGGGCTCTCCTGTCCTCTATCACAGTGAAAGATTGAGAGTCTTCCAACCACTTCACTAAGAGCCCACTTGGAGAGAGCATCCGCCTCGGTATTATGTGATCTGGGGATATGGCGAAAGTTGATATCAAAGAAGAGTTTGGACAGCTGCTGCGTTTTAAGCTTCCAGCCTTCAATGTGAATGGATTGAAGGTTGCAAATTTGATTGATCCAATCTATGATTACTCTCGAGTCTCCGAGGACGAGGAGGTGGTTTAAAGACCAAAGGGAAGCGAGGGTGAGAGAAGCTCATAAGCCCATGAGCTCGGTTTTGGTGTTTGTACCCTCACCGCAGTTAATGAACCACTTTGTGATCCTCCGATGATGGGACTTGAAGGTGCCTCCAACCCCAGAGCATAATCCGGAAGATCGAGCCGCACCGTCAAAACACACCAGGGTATGGCCTTCAGGCAAAATAAAATCCACAACTTTGTAAGGGAGAGACTTGATAGTAGATGGTTGCCAATGGAAGGTAGCCAGAGTTCTGTGAAAAACCACAAAGGAGGAAGGAGGAGCATCCTCAAAAATGGCCTTGTTGTGCTCTGTCTAGGTGGAGGTAAGGGAGAAGTGTTGTAATAATTTGTTCCAGACTTCTTTTGTAAAGGTACAATGTATCAATAAGTGGTGAATGTCCTCAGATGCTCGGTGGTAGAGATAGCAAAATCTTGGACCTTGCCAGCCTTTCTTACGTAGCACCTCCCAGGTGAGAGCTTTCTCATTTGCACAAAGCTAGATAAAGAGTATGAGTTTAAGGGGGATCGGCCATTTCTACATCTGGAAGAGCCACAGAGGTAGAGCAGTGACATCCTGAGCTGGAAGAAGGGCCGCGTAAATGTTTTTAACAGTGACTCTGCCAGTGGCATCACCCCCAGCCCAGATGAGGGCATCCCGCGCTTCGGTGAGGGAGATACCAGCTTGTTTTAAGGATGCCGAGAAAGAATCCCATTCCCGGGCCATCGATCCGAAAAGGGGAATGTCCCTACTATGCAACCAGCGATCCAAGAGAGGAGAAACGCGGGTCTCGCCCTTCATTTGTGCCAGGGAAAAAAAATTAAAGGATCCTAGATGCGATCTGAGCGGCAGTGAAAGGATCAAGCGATCATCCAAGCCAAGTAATTTATCTTTGCCCAATTTGATTTCAAAGCCCGATCTAGGCCACCAACGTAGCCGGTGAAGGATCACCGGAGAGGAGGAAACCAGACCCCTCCAGAATGGTGAAGCCCTCTTCTGTAGGAGCTAAGTCTTTCATAGCCAAAGATGAAGTGGCTAGGAGCCAATATACTTATCCATAATGACTCGATGTCAAATATTGTCAAGGGTGACGGCTCTCCAGAAGGAATTAGCTAGAAGGGCCGTGTTGAAGATAGCAAGGTTCTTTAATTCCCAACCCCCAGACCTTTTTGGTCTGGAGAGAGTCTGTCAGCTGCAGAGATGAAATCAACGCTTCCCTGCAAGGTCATTCCACAGGAAATTGAAGGAGAGTCTGTGAAGCTGAGAAATGATCTTGTTGGGAATCCGTTCCAGGGTCATCCAATAAACCGCCAGACTTTCTAACACCGACTTTACCAGAATAAGTCGTCCACCTAGGGAAAGCCATTTATTACACCAGAAACCTATTCTCCTTTCGAAGATGGCCACTAACCAGCTCCAGTCACAAGAGGAAGAGGCTCCCGGTTTCAGCTGGTAGCCAAGGTACCTGAAACCCAAGTTCAAGTCAATAAAGGTGTAGGGTATGGAAACTTTGAGACAAGTGAGCTTGGCCTCAGAGAGACCCCAAAAGTGTACTGTGGACTTAGCAGGATTAATGGACAGCCCCGAAACAAAACAGAAGTGCTGTAAAATGTCCAAAATCACAAGCCACTCCGCTAAATCCGCTTTTGACAATAGAAGAATATCATCAACAAACATGAGGTGAAAGATCTTGACGAGATTTGAAACCTTTATACCAGAGATGCGGTTCTCGGAGAAGCTTTTGGTGAGGAGGAGACTAAGGCCTTCCATAATTAAAATAAAAAGATAAGGTGAAAGTGGGCAGCCCTTTCGCAATTAAAAAATCTAGTCGCCTCACCATTTATTAGCATTGCGAAGTTTGCACTAGAGACACAGGTCATTATCCAGTGAGTGAAGTTGACATCGAAACCCACTGAGTGTAGGATTAGTCTTAGAAAATCCCAATCAATGATGTCGAAAGCCTTTTTGAAGTCTAGCTTCATGATCAGCGCCTTTTGATTCTTCTGTTTGATGTTGTGGATGCTCTCATGGGCTACACCGATGGCATCTTGAATTCTTCTACCCTTTAAAAACCCGAGCTGTTCAGCAGAAAGACTCCGTTCACATTACTTAATATCATGCTTCTGTTATGTTTATTCATCCTCCAAATTATTCGTTTCTGGTAACATTGCTTTCCTCCACGCAAACCCAAGCCGAAGGCTTCCTCACTTCTTATATATTATCTTCATTCGTTGATTGATTGGTATCACATTCAGTGCACTCCCACACTCGGACCCCTTCATCCCACGTTTACGTTTGTCCCCCAATTTTTTTCAGCCCTTACTTCGTTCCAGTAATTCCCATTCTCAATCTCTTTCTGCGATCAGCTATGGCATCAGTTATCGCAGAGACAGTTGGGACGGGAGCGGCGGCCAACCTCGCAAGCACCATTATTGGTGCGATTTTTCAGAAGTTGGAGGAGGTTATCAACTCGCAGAGAAACCTCAAAATTCTCGATACTGACTTTAGCACTTTGGAGAGCTTGTTAAGCCATATTCGCAGCCAGTTTCAAGACCAGCAGAAGAGGCTGGAGGAGCCCTTGGAAAAATGTTTGAAAAATATGGATGATGCCCTTGGAGAGGCCAAAGATCTGATCGATCGGGCCAAGCGACATGGAGAGCGAGGGTGGTGTCTCCGTTGCTGCTGCTTCCTCCGCAACCCCAACATCCCCACGCAAATTAGTTCTTGGAAGGCCAAATTTGATGGCCTCTTTCAAGACCTTGATAGGTTCTTTTCAATATATGCCAATACCCAGCAGATTGTTTCCACTGCACGGCCTCAGACAGACCTGCTTCTTCAACCTGTGCCAGACTCCGGCTATATAGGCTTGGGCATTCGGTTTGCTCAGGATCAGCTGCAGACATGGCTCAGCGAACCCCATTGCCAATCTCGTGTGATCGGCGTGTATGGCATGGCGGGCGCTGGCAAGACGTCCTTGCTGAAACTCATCTACAACACCTACAAGGAGGAGGTCAGTGGTATCTTTGATTTCGTTCTTTGGTTTGTAGTTTCTCAGAACTTTCAGATTAAGGAGTTGCAGGCTTCCATTGCTAAGGAACTGAAATTAAATYTGGAGGAAACTTCTACTATTGAASAACGGAAGATGAGATTGTATGCGTCTYTCCAAAGTAAGAAATTTCTTATCGTATTGGACGAYGTGTGGAGTCCAATCGATCTGRTAAATGAAGTGGGCGTTAGATTTGGCRATGACAACCGGAGAATAATCTTGATCTCCAGTCGCAGCASAGATGTCATAGAAAGAATGGGGGCGACTRAATACTCCCTGAWGATACAGCCCTTGTCCACAGAGGAAGGCTGGGAGTTATTTAGAARGGGAGCTTTTACAAAAGGGGTTGTTCCGGCGAATAACATAGAGGTTATAGCCAGACARATTRCCATGGAGTGCAAAGGCCTGCCGTTGGCCATAAATGTAGTGGCTGCAGCAATGAGTGGGAAAAAGACGAATGATCAGTGGAGTCGTGCTCTGTTTATGATGAAAAATGCAGATCCGTCCTTTCCAATCACTCACAGGACTATTGATGCAGAGCTCTATCAAAAGTTAAGATGGAGTTATAATGATTTGTCCGATCCTAATCTAAAGCTTTGTTTTCTATATTGTGCTGCGTTTCCTGAGGATGCATACATTCATGTGGAGCGTCTCGTGCAAATGTGGAGCGGAGAAGGGTTGGTGAGTCCTAGAGGGACAACTAACTTCATGGATATTGGGCGTGAGTACATAGATGTACTGGTAAGCAGGTGCTTGGTCGAGTGTTCTGAAGATGATGGTCATGAGTATTTAAAGGTTCATGATGTTCTGCGGGACATGGCCATATATGTCGGCCAAAAGGAGGAGAAGTGGTTATTTGCAGCAGGTCAAGATCTACAAAATTTCCCTAGTGAAGAACAGACCAGGGATTGCAAAAGAATATCTATTATTGGGAATGATATTCATGATTTACCACTGGATTTAAAATGCCCTGGTCGTGTAAGTTTGATGTTAGCGGATAATATAAATTTGGCAAAGGTTCCAGAAGGCTTTCTTTCAAACCTTACGTGTGTCAGGGTTCTTGATCTGTCATACACTTCAATAAGTTCGTTGCCAACATCAGTGGGGCAACTTGGACAACTTGAGTTTCTTGACTTACGCTGCTGCAGCGATTTAAAGGATTTGCCTGATAGCATATGCAGTTTGTCTCGTCTTCAATTTTTGAATCTTACAAGCTGTTCCTTGCTACATTCATTGCCGAGTGGAATAGGAGAGCTTACAAATCTAAAGCATCTCTATTTAAAAGGGTGTCACAGCTTAGTGACAATTCCACATGGTATTTTTCAACTCACTTCATTGAACAAACTAGCCCTGCGAGAGAACTGTACGATTAGAGCAGGGGATCTCGCAAATCTCTCAAATCTGATGGAGCTGCAAGCAACGGTAAAGGCAGAAATTGATACAATGGGTCCCTGGTTGGACATGAGAGCTTTGGAATTAAGATACAAGCATGATGCAGATACAAATGGAGATGATGTGGTAGAGGATATTCTTCAGGAGAGCATCAAGCATATGAAGAAGTTGGAGACATTAGGGCTAGATGATTATCAAGGCTTATCTTTACCAAATTGCATTTGTGAATTTCAAAATATGAAGAGTTTAACTTTGGTCTTCTGTCGCCGATTAAGGGAGCTTCCGGCCTTGGAGATTGGGAGTGAAAGCGCACATGCTAGCTTTCCAATGTTGGAGGAGTTGACTTTATCCAACTTAGACAAGTTAGAGAGTATTGCAGGACCATCTAATGTGTTGAATGAAAAAGCAATGCCCCGACTTAAACGCTTGGAGATAGGTAAATGTCCATTTGCCAAGAAGTTGATATCCGCAACGGAGAAGCTACCCAATTTAACACGAGTATTCATATGGCGCTGCAATGAGTTGATGGAGTTGGACTTTAGGAGTGGGAGTTTTCAAATGTTGAGGTATTTAACCCTGCATTGGCTAATTAAATTAGAGAGTATAGGGGGTCTTTAAATATATGGAATGAAGGAACATTGCCCAAACTTCAAGAATTGAGTATAAATAGGTGTTCATTGTTGAGGAAATTGCCATTAGGAATGGAGAAACTTTCTAACTTGAAAATAATTAAAGGAAAGTTGAGTTGGTGACAAAGTATCATTTGGGAAGATGATGAAATGAAAATTAGCCTTTCCCAACTTTTTAGAGAAGGATAATAGTGTATCATCACCTATTCAAAAAAACTTTTTAGAAAAGGAAATTAATATATCATCACCTATTCAAACTTATTGTGATATTTTTTATATAATATATTTTATTTGTACATTTTTTTTTCTTCTTTCTATGTAAAATATAATAAAATTATTATTATCTACAAAATTTAATATATAGTATATTTATTATAATTGTGTTGTGGTGAGAGGTGTTTTTTACATTCCAGTGTGAGGGAGATGTGTAATTTAATATATAATATATTTATTATTCAATATATAATATATTTAGTTTAATTCTATTGTGGTGAGAAGTGTCGTATACATTTGAGTGTAAGGGAGATGTGTAATTTCATATGTATTCAATGTGTAGTTCACATAGCAATTTAAAAAAAGTTTGAACCTTGAGAAATTTAATCTCTTTTATTGGATTATAAATCCAAATTTAAAATGAATGTGTTTGTGCATTTAAATAGAAATTACATTTCTCCTCGTTATTATATATATAAATTTAAATTTAAATTTGTAAATATAAATATTAAAAATATATAATATAGATTTATATAATTAATTTTTTTTAATGATAATTTTTTTTAAAGAATTATAAATAAAAAATTGTTAATTTTATATTAATAAAATTTCACTTATTTATTTTAATGCACATTTTCCTATTAATATTATTTTTTATAATATAATGAATTTTTAATAAATAATTTTGCAATGTAGTTTGATCTCCAATAAATATGCATTCATTTTCTCACAAATTTATGTAAAATCATTTACAATGAACTTTTATTAATCTTGGTAGAATGTAATCTTTAACAAAAATTACATAATAAATATATAATATATTTATTTTGTTGTGGTGAGAAGTGCTTTATACATTTCATTGTGAGGGAGATGTGTAATTTCATATGTATTCAATGTGGAGTTCACATAACGATTTAAAAAAAGCTTAGACCTTGAGAAATTTAATCTCTTTTATTACATTATAGATCCAAATTTAAGATGAATATGTGTTGATATATATATGTATGGTCTTCAATAAGCCATTGGCCTTTGCAAGGATCTAGATCAATAGAAGATTCATCATCCTGTCTTTGATCTTCTTGAAAGACTGGAGGGTCTGGAAGGATTTCTTCATTTTTACTTGCAATAATGTCATCTTCATTCTTACTGCTGCAAGAAACTTCTTCTTGATTTACTTCAAAGTCTTCTTCATATAAATTTCCTGATCTGTTTGAAGGAGATCTTGTTTTTTTGCAAATTCTTCTTCATATATTTGACCACAATTGCTATCATGTTCTGATTTTTCATCAGCAAACTGATTATCCTTACGATCTTGTTCTATGAAATCTAAATTGCAACATTCTTCAAAAAGAACATCCATTGAATATATTCTCTTGCAATACTTATGGAAAGCTATGTGAAATTCTTTCAATGAGGAAATACTGGAAGGGGATAAAGATTTGTACTAGAGTCGAGCATCTCCTCCCAATGAAAACATAAAAAGCTTCATGAGGAGATAGTCATGATATATATCCAATTTATCCATAAGCTTATGAAATTCAAACAAGTGTTGTGCAGGATTATCACCCACATCTTCTCTGAAATTAGGAAGTATATCTTCCCAAACTTTAATGTCTAGAACAATGTTTGGAAAACCAAAAAGATTTGTAAAAACCAAAGGAGCAAACCTCGCAACAATCCGAGCAGTGAAAGAACATAACATTTTGAAACCAATGGAGTCGCCGGTGAATCATGTGGAGTCTTCAAACCAAGGAGTTGGCAGTGAATCATATGGGGTCTTCAAACCAAGGAGTCACCAAGTGAATGATCAGAGTCAGTTGAATGCCCATCCCTTGTTCACCATCAAGGAATATATCTAAGCTTTGTCGTACCCCAGGGAAGATATAGACCTTCAAAACCGTCCCCGACAATGACGCCAAAAAGATGTTTTTCCTGAGATTTATTCTAAGGATCAAATAATAATGTCAAGCATCAAAATTTTTAAATGAAATGTTTATATGAGTGCTTTTTTCTATCTTCAGTTTTATGAGAAATAATATTTAAATGAAATTAATGATAAGACAGTACAAAGGTTGTATCTCGTTATCTGAGTCGCAATTTAATGTCAAATGATGTATAAATGATTTACAAAACTGTTAAAACAAAGTCAGGTATCAATTACAGATAAGTCTCACCTTGTTTGAAGTAGAAGAAAAGTAGAAGATGCACCCTTGAAAGGAGATAAAAATGCAGTAATTCACACAGGTCACCGGTCTTGTTTTACTCAAAGTAATAACAGAGGAAAAGTTGTTACTAAATGAACTTCTGATATATTATGATCATAGTAGATGTAGTAGTAAATTGTAATAATTCACTCTTCAAGAACTACAGAAAGAAATTCAGAGAGATGGAAACACAGAGCAAACACATAACTCAAATTGAACGAAACTTAGAATCTCTGTCTGCACTTGTATTAATATTCATAATTTTTTTCTCTTTTACATTTGGCAAGAAGCAGCCTCGAATAGATCTAAAATCTATCTATTTATACAAAAATTGTCTCAACTAAAAACCATTGGACTTCCCACAATATCTTCCTAAAAATAGAATACAATCTGAATGAAATGACAACATGCATATATTGTTAAGTTTTGATTTGATGTGCTGGTGCTTCATCTGTCCCTTCATTTGCTCGCAGATGCACTTGTTTTCCTTTGTTCTTTGAACTGGGTACACATGTCCATTAAGGCCACCAAAATCATTGGCTCACTGTCTTTGCCATCTGTCCCTTTGAATGCGTTTACTAGGATAAATAATTATAGTTGAAGATATGGGGGTGGTAATTGGATAGGTAGCTCAACGTTGGCTCGTTATGGGATGGCTAACAGTTACGGGGAAGAGTAACCGTTCACGAATAATATGACGTGGGGAAAAGTCACGTGTAGAGAGAGGGGAAGTGTAGGTGGTGAGGTGGACAATATCGGGAGCGTGGAGGGTGTGACAGGATGGAGGGTGAAAGGTAGAGTGGGTGGAGGATAGGGGTTGAGTCAGGATTCTAACGGTCTTGCATTCAAATAATAATCAATTAAAATAAATGACTAAAAGTCCCTTTATACTTTTTTGTTTTGCGAGGGCACGAGGAAGTGGTTTTGAGGTAACCCACCTTTCATCCCGCAATGCACCCGGTGATGTCACATACCCCCGAGATAAAACCGTGGTTTAAATTGTGGGACCACTCTTCTAAATTAAACCTCGCGCAACTTCACCCCTCGCAATCTCTGTTGACCGTTGATCTCGAGAACTCATGATCCGCGATATTTCGAACCTGATCATCTTGGCGCTCTTGCCATATTTATCCCTTCCCTGCCATATTTGGTCCCTTTCCTAGTTTATCAGGATTCCAAACCAGTTTAGCGTTCCGCTAGATTCTGAAATATGATCCATCAAGCTTCCTTGCAACTTTTTGTGGCCCCATAATCCTTAAGGAAATAAAATTAGCCCGCCTATAACAAGAGAAGTCTATAAACTCTTCACTGAATGAAATATTGTTAATTGCAAATGGTAAAATGATTTTGAAATTCGAAGATCTTTATTCATAAAGTCTATCGGTCTTCGTATAGATCTACTGACGAAGAATTTATTAAAAACTTAATGTAATTTATTACTTGGTGATTCACAATCTTTATTGAAATCATTAACCTTAGTCAATCATAAATGTCATTAATACTTCAAAGGTCCGGATTTCAGAAGTTTTGGATGTGACAGGATGTAAATCTCTCGAAGTATGAAACTGCAGAGTAATAAATTAATATTTAATCATGATTAACCTACGTTATTAAATGTTTTATTAACTTTTTAAAACACTTTTTGCTTTTTGTAATTATTTTGGTGCTTTGATTCTTCGGCACTTTGTGAACTCAATTTTTGCTAAAACTCCTGAAGGGAAATCTCCTGGAGTGGAGTGGTAGATATGACATCATTCTTGATGATGTGTTAAGAAAAGAGAGGTGCCACGTGTTACTTGAAAACGTGTGAATCATCCGACGTAAATGTCAAAAATAAGTGCCATGTGCCAACCCAAGAAAAGATTTAAAAGACACGTGTCCCATGATGCGTTCGTAAGTCCTTTAGTAATTATCACGAGTGACTATCTTCAGGACTTCAGAGTTTCAGGGTTTTTTTTGTTTAGATTTGTTGGAATATTCGAAGCACGAAGCGACCGTCATATAACAAATTTTTTTGTTCTTTGCGTTAGAAAATAAACATCACACTTAAAGGAAACATCATGAACACATCATTCAAATATATTAACGAAACAAAATTAATACATTGATAATCAAATACGACACAATGGTGACGCATCATCACCATGAACCATGACATGCATATCGATGTATTAACACAATAATTAACAACTTGCATTCTACAATTAATAACGATGCATAACAACATGAATCTTAAAATCTCAACGTGTCTCATAAGGACTATCATCAGATAACACCAGGATAACATAGGATAACATAACGAATCATAAGGATCATAAAGATAATCACAAGAATCACACAATATACTACCTGCCCAACCTACCCTGCAAGGTTAGGACCTCTAGAACACATAAGCAATGCTCAAGCCTAGGTTCCAATTGATTTTAACCATTTAAGGTCTCAAGGCTAGCGACTGTTCTAAGGAACAAGGACGTGTCTACTTCCCACCGACACAATCAAGTCCAAACTGACTAAGCTAAATGAACGTCATCAATGATCATCAAGGCACAATAGCATTATAATAACCAACACATGTAACTTAAAAATCCTTGCCTGAAAAGTCAGGGACTTCGTGTTCAGAAACGTCAACAAGATTGACGAATTCGCAGACCATTTCAAGAAATTGAACCTAAAATATGACGAAAGACTAAGAGGGTTCCACCCTAATGGGATTTTTCGACAACATTTACTGGCAGTTGGATTTAGCAGCTCTTTTATCCATACACGTTTGATCGAAGACAAAGACAGTGATGAAAACACTCCTTCTCCTAACGATGGCGACGTAGAGACATTACAAAGCGCAACTGAATTGTACAGACAATAGGGAAAGGGATCTGGTGAGAAGAGTGTCTAGTCCTCGGCCAGCGCTCCCAAGAGCACGACATCACGGAGCATCGCTTCAACGACCCACCCCAATAAGAAAGCAACCCAAAAATATTTAAATGGAGGAGGATATAAGAACCCTCCTCACAGAAAAATTGATATTTCTCACAAACTTCCCATGACGAAGAAGAGAAAAAACAGCATAGGGCAGGTGGAAGAGCCCAAAACTGAAAGTGAGAACATGCATCTTGAAAATATTGTGGATGACGTGTTCCGTAAAGTTGATCGACTCGTGGACGCGATGCACCATAGTTTGACAATGGAAATAGATGACACCGACATTTTTTTACGAAGATGAATCCTTCGTATTCCAGAGCGTTGTTTTTTATAGCCAATCTAAAAATTTAATTATTGAAAAGAGAGATGTATCAAATAAGAAAGGGAAATCTCATTCATAGATTAACCTTAGGAAAATGCAATCGTCCCAAATCTCTCGATTTCATCGTGCAACCGCAGATGCTCTTGATGATTCCATTTGAGGAATTGAAGCGGAGAATGTCAGACTAAATGGTCAAATCAAGGAATTAGAGGAGGCTTTGATTCCTACCCCATTTTTTGCCAGTCCTTTATCAAAACCCGTGCCTGCCACCCCTACAACCAAGTTAAAAGGATCCTCCAGCCTCCTCACATCCTGTAGACATTATGTGAAGAAGAGCATCAAGAAAAGAATGAAGCTAATTATTGAAGCCTGGGAAACATCACAAAATATAGATTCCTTTCAAACTAGGGCAAATGATTTGCACGAACATTTGCAGGCAAATTAAAAAAATGAAGAATGTTGCTATCTACAAATGGTGACCCCTTTTGGCAACTAGGTCATGAACATCTCAGATTTGAAAAGAAGATAAGAAGATCTCCCCTCCCCAAACCGGATCAAACAATTAAAAGCATGTCGGAAAGAGAAAGTTAAGAACCTACAACTCATTGTCGAATCATGTGAACAAGCCATATCTGAAAAAGAATAATTATTCAAAAACTTGACCCAAATAGACTTAGTCGGAAGTACCAATGAGGTTCAAGACCCAAACTTAATCCTCAACTCCTTGTCCTTAGCCAATCAAGCCTTCGATGAACAAGTTGATACTTTAAAGGGGTTGTCTTTAGAAAAGTTTTACAACATCCTTGAATATGATCAAGACGACGTCAAGAACTGGCTAGTGGACTATTCAGCACACAATGAAGAAATTGAATAGGCTCTGCATAGTATTTCTATCGATCTAAGGAAATTAGAAAATGATCTTTTCAACATAGAAATCTGGGATGAAATAAATGTGCCCCCCATGAGAAGCTACATTGAATAATGGTTCCAAAGGAGAATGGACAAGCTCATTGTCGAAGGGAAACAACCGGTTGTCACGATTCCAGTGGTCGTCGACGAGAGCAAAAAAAAGGCATCAGATTCATAGTAAGTCTATATTGATCACATGTTTATACTGATCACATCTTTCTTTCTTTATCAATCCATTTATTCTATGTCTTTAAATAGAAATCTCTAACCAAAGACTCATAACTTCCAATTTATTCTTTTCAGGTCTTCCTCTCTATCGTCGCGCACTTCTTTTTTCTACAGTCCTGTTTCTTGTACTTATTTCTTTTATGGTCCGCGGGAGCCCCAATCCCAGTCTATATGAAAAACACATTTAAATTTCCAAAAATATGTAACAGATTCCAGAAATATGTAACAAACATTATTTATTTTTGATAAATTTCAAAGAAAACTAATTCGGGAACAATTTCAATGGTGCCTTGTGGGCTGCTTTCGGGAGGCTAAATTTTTTTTCTTCAACTATGTTGGATGTCAGGAAATTGTGTTTATTGTATTTGATTGTTTAATGTGTGTGATTCCTGGTCCTTTTTTCCATGAACCTTTATTTCAAAAAAAAAAAAAACTACTACTATCATTTTTTATTGCTTCAAGTCATTACAACATAAATTTTCTAAGTCCCATATTTGAACTATACACGCCCCAAGAAAAAACTTAAAAAGGAGTATCACATATATAAAAAACATAGTAGGATTGACATCCTTGTTCACATATTAACCCCATATTAATATAATATTATAATTAACTAATTCGGGAGGTTCTTCGGGGGTCATCTACCAGCCCGATGTCTTATGGTTGGTGTGTGACACACTGGCACAAGTCATCTTCTGCATGGATACCACATGTACTTCAAGCTGCTTCCCATGTGTCTCTGCTTCTTCGGGCTTCTATTTCTCCCTCAGCACCGCCATAGTAGTGCATTTATTCCCATTCCAACTTGGCAGGGACTACACTACCATGCAGCTCTTGTTATATATATTATTGTGGATTATCCATATCAAAATCTAGAGGTACAATAGTGGTTGTCCCTCACCATTTAAATGAAGTAATGAAACTAACCTTTTTTATTTAAAGTCTAGGAATTACAAAAACCATCAACATCAAAAGCCACTGTATTATTATATATATTATTGTGGGTTGTCCACCACAATGTAGAGTTATAATTGTGCTTGTGGATAAAGGTATAATGATCTCAATCTCAATAAAGATGGAAGAGGTACAATCATTGCTCCTTTATTTCACTCTTCTCACTCTTTTGTTTCTCGAATGAAAAAAGTTATGAGAAATTGCCTTGCATACTTTCACCTTTCATCACTCACTTTTTTATTTGTGAAGGTGTGAATGTACAAGAGTGTGATTGGGTGGGTTTGAATTTTCATGCCCTAACTCCAACCCTTTCTTATGAAGGTGAGGGTGAGACTGGGTTTGGAATGTGAAGGTGAGGGTGAGATTGGGTTTGGAATGTGAAGATGTGTATTTATATATATTTTCACATTACAATTCAGTGAGGGTTAGTGTTATTGTCATTATACACATTTTCATATTACAATTCAGTGAGGGTTAGAGTGTGAAGGTGTAAAGGTACTCCTATAAATTGGTTGGCATTAATGTTTAGTAATTCAAATGAAATTATTGTTCTCTTATATTCAAATGTACAACAATATATGTGCAAAGGAAGGGATGGCTTGGTGGAAAGAATGGGTTGTGTTTGCAAAGGAAGGGATGGTTTGGTGGCAAGAATGGGTTGTGTCTAGGATATGTTGTGTGCAAAAGAAGGGATGGATTGGTGGAAAGAATGGGTTGTGTCTGAGATATTTTGTGGGAGGTTGAAAGATGGACAATGCAATTGTTGTAACCTAACACATAAGAAGTTACACAATCGATCCAAGTGTGTTTGCATCAAATCCACTTCACTTCAAACGTTGTGAACATAGTCTTAAATCCTAAGCTCACATACTCTAGGATGTCATCGATGCACATGTATTTGTGGAAAGGGCATATGGTCATGTGGAAATCCTCTTCTGCTCCACAATGTTCTAGATATCCTCATGCATGTTGCTCAATTGCTCATATGTATTGAAGGAAATCATTATTTGGTCTTGATGTGAACGATTGTGGTTTTAGAATGGGAGGAAATTTCCTCGGCCTTGTGAAGCACCATGATCATAGAATAAATCTCCAACAATTCCACGAGGTACCTGATGTAAAGGAAAATTTCAAGTTTTTAAATCCACTAAGACCTCTATATGGTTTATCATCATTGAGGTGTTCCTTGTATCGTGCAAACATGTCATGACTTTTGGTTTATCTCTATATATATTTATGTGCTTGTGCGGAACTACCCTCCTTGTTGTATTGTATATGGACATTTACCTTCCATGTTATGTCTTCTATATGGATATTTTCAATAAGGTTGTAACAAATTTGAAAATTTCCAAGATGAGATATCAAACAAATAAATAAAATATAATATAATCAAATGTTTTCTTTACTTTTTAATTTAATGCATTCAATTTCAAATCAATTAAAGTGATTTAAATAAAAGTAAATTATAGGCTAACTAGGGAGCAAACAGACCCTCTTTTCAGGAAAAAAAAATGGGATTGAATTCGGCCAGATTTTCGATAGATCAAAGTTCCATGCATTTCAGAACCTTGAGCTAGGGGTTTTTCCCCATTTTAAACCAACCACGCCGAAAAGATAACTCAGATTGTTCCCGAGTTAGTCCACTCCTATTTATTTCATGCTTCATTTATGTTTATTTGTCGTACATTAAACACATCCTAGTCATGGATTATTTTTTCACATACTCTAATAATGACGTTGTAGGAGGTCTCTGTAGCTTTGTCGTGTCCGTCAAACACGAATTAAAAATTGACAGACACTAATTAAACACTGACATTTGTTTTCCGATATTTGATGATTTGACAATCATCCTTTATGGTCATTTTTTCCTTGCTGCCTCATTAATTTTCACTTTCCCCTTTTGATGGTTTTATCATCATTTTTTACTTTCTACTTCCTTGCTTTCTCGCTTTCCCATTTTTGATGGCTTTATAGTCATTTTTTACTTGTTTCTTCCTTGTTGCCTCGTTATAGCTTCCTTGTTGCCTCATTATGGATTATTTTTTCACATGCTCATTTTTTCCTTTATCGTCATTTTCTCCTTTCTGCTTTGTTGTTGCTTCCTTGTTGCCTCGTTAATTTTTGCTTTGGTGCCCCATTAATTTTCACTTGGCTTCGTTGTTGCTTCCTTGCTGCCTCATTATTTTTTCCTCCTTGTTTCATTAATTTTCCTTTCTTCTTTGTTGCCTCGTTATTTTTTCATTATTTTTCACTTGGCTTCGTTGCTGCTTTGTTATTTTTTCCTTGCTACCTCATTAATTTTCACTTCCAGTGAATTGTTTGCTAACTATGCAAAATTGAAACGAAGTAGGCTAACTCGAGAGCAATCTTCCCTCTCGAGTATCCTTTCTCCGGCACCCAAATCCGGTCATTGCATCGTGGATTATAATCGTATTTATTGAAATTTTATCTATAATTTTTTTTATAAAATTTATGTATTTTAATTATCAAATAGACTGCTTTGGCATAGGTGAGATTTTTTATGTAAATTTTAATTTATATGTTGTTAAGTAAATATGTAGATAAGTAATTTTTTATTTTTTTTTTAAATTGAATTTACTTTATTATTATTATTATGTTATATAATCTAACATATGAAATCTCCTCTACACTAAAATGTAAAACACACTACTTTCAATGCAATGAAACTACCACATATTTATAACAATAAACTTATTTTCTAGTTTAAAGTTAGAAAAGTTTGAATTTTAAAAGTTATTTCATCTTATAAAAACTCATAATTACAATCATTCTCTAGAAGTTGTCAACAACACATTTAATCTTATCCATGTGATGAGATCAGTTATTATTTAATCCTATTTCCTCAACGGACTTTCTAGTCAAGAAAGTTGGATTCCACTCTGATCACAGATCACAGGTCACATCATCTTTCCAAAACTTATCCACTTGGCAACCCACTAGTACAACCTCTCCTTCAGTTTTTTCTAGCTTGAAAATACACCTGTTGCTACTTCCATTTATAACTCTCTCACTTTACTAGTTGAAAGATTACAAAAGGGGAAAGTTATTATCTACTTCTTTGTAGCTGCGATTGTAACCTCGTGTTTAGAACACAAATTATATAATATATCTAATAAGAAAATTTTCAGTTGGAAAAAAAAAAAAACACATTTAAATCATGTCATTCTTTAATTTAATTAAAACTCTATACGAATTATTTATACACAATATCCATATATGGGATCTGTAGTATTTTCTTGGTGTCGGGAAATTGTTTATGAATATAATCCCAACACATTTTTATTCCAAATGATGAAATTAAATGTTATAATCACAATGCATTTAGTTTTAGAAAGGGAAAATAACGTCTAATGAGGAGTCCCTTGACGAATGTTTGATCGATTCCAGGCTGACCCACGAGGTTGAGTAAGTTGTCTCTTAACATGATCGTTGATGTCGCTCGTTTTCATGTTGCCTGCTTCATTTATTGAATAAATGAACAGTTGTATACTATCTGAACCCCTAATCTCAAGCTCAAGATATCCAAGGCATCCTACAGTCATAGCCCTCTCCTTTGAATGTTTCCCATGAATTGTTAAAACTCGATCTCTGGTAAATCCAAAAGCACAATTAGTAGACATAAGAAAATCCGTGTATGCGATGAAAGTGCAAACCTTGTGGAAGATAGATATGTAGAATGTGAGCAGGACGTTCCCACAACATCCATGAGAAAGCGTTGGTGTTTGTGATGAGATGAGTAATCATTGATTCCGAATACCAGATTTCCAGATGACTCAAACATTGTGAAGCCATTGCCATTGAAGAGGAGAAATCTCTTCCAAACAATGAACATGGCAGGATAATTAGAATTTAGTGCAAAAAACTTCTCATTGTCGTCAATCGAAACTGAAATTTCGAGGGGCGTGAGGAAGGAGACGAAGAGGTCGGGATGCACCTGCAACACCTACAAAGATACCAATGTTTCTATACTTAGCAGTTGTTCTAATTCAGAGCACCCACCAACATTTAGGAGTCAAAGCTTGATAAGATGGGAGGATCCATTCGGCCATGTACCCTACTCCTGTGACGAGCCATTCGAATGCACTTTGCATTATCAGCTTCTGCTTCGGTAGCACATCATCCTGTATACATGTCATTAATAAAAAATGAATGACAAGTCTGCGAGTTCGGGCGTTTTCCTTCGAAGTAGGCTAACTTGGGAGCAATCTTCTCTCACAAGTGTCCTTTCTCAGGCACCTAAATCCATTCACTGCATCGCTGGCTATAACTGTGCCCACACCCTCGTCCGTGGACCGTCCCATTGTCTTAATTTTGAATGGCATCCTCGTTCATGGACTGTCTTGTCATTTTAATTTTGAATGGATGAGCATTCTCCAAAACCAAATTCAATCAATTTTGAATGTGCAAATGGGGGAAAACAAATCCCCTCCCATTCCCCATTTAAAATTTGAGTTCCCTCTCAAATCGAAATTCTGCTTATCCAACGTTTCGAGCTTTCCTGGATTATCTGAACAGCCAGAACCGATGGATATTATGAAAGTCGTCCTCAAATATCTGAGCATAGCTGCAATCAAGAAGGAAAACACCCGAGCCCACAAACTGTCTTGGCCCGACCTCGACCAAAGCCAACGCAGTTCCCTGCAAGATTGTTTCAAGTTATTGGAGGAAACAGTGGATGATTTAAATTCTGTGTATCCAGTGTTTTGAGCTTTCCTGGATTATCTGAATGACCAGGACCGATGGATATTCTAAAGCTTGTCGTCATTTTGAACATAGTTGTTGTCGAGAAGACAAACGCCCGAGCCCGCAAACTTGTCATTCATTTTTTTATTGATGACATGTATACGGGATGATGGGCTACAGAAGCCGAAGCTGATATTGCAGAGTGCATTCGAATGGCTCCTCATAGGAGAAGGGTACATGGTCGAATGGATCCTCCCATCTTATCAAGCTTCGACTCCTAAATGTTGGTGGGTGCTCTAAATTATAACCGCTGCCAAGTATGGAAACATTGGTATCTTTGTAGGTGTTGCGGGTGCATCCCGACGTCTCCGTCTCCTTCCTTGCGCCCCTCAGAATTTCAGTTTCGGTTGACGTGATGATAAGGTTTTTGAATACATTCTAATTATCCTTCAATCTTCACTGTTTGGAAGAGATTTCTCCTCTTCAATGGAAATGGCTTCACAGTGTTTGATTCATCTGGAAATCTGGTACTCAGGATTATCCTATCTGGAGCGGATGGAAGGTAAAAGTATGGAAATGGAATATTCAGCTGAAGATCAAACTATTTGTTTGGATGGCAGTTGAAACTAGGATTTTATCCTAGGAAGTTTTACAAAAAAGAGGATGGTACGGACCTAGTATATGTCCTCTATGTAAAAATAATGCTGAAGATATCAACCACTTATTCCTGCATTGCACTTTCAGTCTCTATGTAAAAATAATGCTGAAGATATCAACCACTTATTCCTGCATTGCACTTTCAGTCAGACAGTTTGGGCCAAAACTTTTTTCTTACTAAAAGTTAAAAAAAGTAAAATTATGGAAATGGAATATTCAGCTGAAGATCAAACTATTTGTTTAGATGGCAGCGGAAAATAGGATTTTATCCTCGAAAGTCTTACAAAAAAGAGGATGGAAGGGACCTGGTATATGTCCTCTGTGTAAAAATAATACTGAAGATATCAACCACCTATTCCTGCATTGCATTTTTAGTTAGACAGTTTGGGCCAGAACTTCTTTCTTACTAAAAGTTAAAAAAAGGTAAAATTATGGAAATGAAATATTCAACCGAAGATCAAACTATTTGTTTGGATGGCTTCCGAAGATAGGATTTTATCCTTGGAAGTCTTACAAAAAAGAGGATGGCAGGGACCTGGTATATGTCCTCTGTGTAAAAATAATATTGAAGATATCAACCACTTGTTCCTGCACTGCATTTTCACTCAGACAGTTTGGGCCAGAAATTCTTTTTTACTAAAAGTTAAAAAACCTTGGGCTAGAAATTCCTTTAATGATTGCATAGCCTCTTGGACAAAAGACAAGGTTGTCTCCAATAATATGGGTGCACTTACTTGTTAGTATATTTGTCTTGAGAGAAACCAAGTTATATTTGAAGAGAAAGATCCCTCGGTACGGGTAGTGGTATATAAGACACTAGGAGCACTCAACATCTGTCCTCATGCACAAAAATTGAACACCAAAAGAATGTGCCCGATCACACAGTTTGAGGGTTACACCACTGTTTTTTTTTATGGGGCGTACATACTAGGTTGGGGGGAGTCATTAAAAGTCTAGACTTGAATGTATACAGATGGCACATCAATTGTGGGGAAGGTACAAATACAAAAGCAGAGATGATTGAGGATTTGGGTAAGGTTTGGGTAACTCTAACACTTGCAAATCATTGGAATATTCCAAAGTTACAGTTGATGGGGGACTCAAAGGTGATTATAGAATGGTTGAGTCATAAAGGTAATTTACATGCTATTGACATCAAAGGATGGAAGTGCAAACCAAGGTATTGACTACAAATTTCCAAGAAATTAGCTTTCATCATATATTTAGGGATTTTAACAAAGAAGGAGATCAACTTTCTAAACAAGCCCTCCTGGATCCGAAAAGAAGATTAACTTACTACACTTGGGAAAATGGGACGAGAGGTCCACCTTCCCATTTAAAGCTCTTCTAATTTCACTTGTTTTATGAGTTGGTGCAGATTTTGGATCATGGTTACTAAGTCTATTGATACTCTTGAGGAGATGAACCTTTTCTATATTAGCATCACTGTGATATATTGCCTTGTGTAAAGATCCTTTTTAGATAGTTTTTTGAGACATTAGTGTCGAGAAAAAACTATTTTAGATTGTGATAGCATAGTTCTGGATGAAACAACATAAAACTATTTATTTTGATTAAGAATCCTTGCAGATGTAAAAAAGATTATACACTAATATAATTTCCAACAAATTTTCTATTAGAAAAACACAAACTCAAGTAAGTGTCTTCAAATCAATTTTCTAAACACGGTCCACTAGTTATACTTCAAAATTATTATTTTATGCAGTGCAACACTAGCTATACTTCAAAATTATTTTATGTTTTGTATAACTAACATCAAGTCGTTAATGTTTTGGCTGGTCATATCTAGGAGTAAGGTATTATATGCACATGGTGCGTATTTTTATAAAATATAATACATAAAAAGTTATGTTTATGAAACGTTAAAAACGCATATACTTTTTTATTTGCATGGATTCCATATCTTATCTCATATTTAATTGAGCATAATTTCATTTTTTTAGGTGTACCTAAACTATATTGAATTTTGACCCCCAAAAAATAAAATAATTATATATGTTATATAAAATATTTTATAAAATTTTATATATAAATATTTATTATATTGATTTGTAAATTTATTTTGTTAATATATAATTTGTTTATTTCTAGATTTTATAAATTTTATATTTAAGATTAATAGATGCATCACTTAATTAAATAAATATGAAAGATAGATGTACTTATCAAAAATAATTATATATGTTATATAAAATATTTTATAAAATTTTACATATAAATATTTATTATATTGATTTGTAAATTTAGTGTGTTAATATATAACTTGTTTATTTCTAGATTTTTTAAATTTTTATCTTTAAGATTAATAATTACATCACTTAATTAAATAAACATGAAAGATAGATGTACCAATCAATCAAATAAACTTAAGGAAAACAAAGTTCAAAGTAGTATTTAAATAAGGTTAAATATATATATATATATATATATATATATATATATATATATATATATATATATATATATATATTTCTATTTCTATGAAATAGAAATTTTTATAAGAAATAAGAGGATACATCTTTAGTAAGAATGGGGAGGAGATATTAAACATAGCTTATTACACCATGAGCAATTTTTGTTCATCATCTTTTTTAATCCTTACTCTACTATGAACAAGTTTGGTTTATTATCTTTGTGGATCCTCATCCTCAACTTCTTACATTATGAACCAATTTTTTTCCATATCTTTCTTCTATCTTCATTTTTATCTTTAGTCTCACCTTAATGTTTTCCTTATTTTCCTTTATCTCTATTATTATTTTTATTTTTAACCTCATCCTCATATCTTCGTCCATGTCTAATCTTATCTTTAGCCTCATCCAAATAATATAGCATGGTGAGGTGAAGATATGATGGTGAGGGAAACTTATTACGCTGAACCTCCAAACTCTATACTAAGTTGGTCTTTCATCTCTGCCTTAGCTACCCTAATCGGCCTTTAACCAACCAACTCTTTACTAGAATATTCTAGGGTTACCCTAATAGGCCTTTACCCATCCAATTGAAGTCCTAATACTGCAATAAGTTTACTTGGATATTCTAGGGTGTAGTTTTCAAGTTGCCATGGCCATGGCCTAAGGCAAGGCCTTAGTAACCCTCAATGATGATGTGTAACCACTTGGAGATGAGTCTCATAGCCACACATGTAACAATTTAAGATATCTCCATTGTCCTAAGTGCATTTCCAAAGCTTTCTATCATTTTTATTATACACGTCTATTCGGGAAAGACTAAGATTGATCATGTAGATGTTAGGCTTTCTATCATTTTGATTATACATGTTTATTCAGGAAAGACTAAGATTGATCATGCAAATGTTATTTTTCTTATCCAGTAAGTCAAATGAGAAACCCCTGAGTGCTTATGCAGTAAGTCAAATGAGAAACCCCATAGTGCACATTTACTTATTATTACCTAAAGTCTTGTGTTAGAACTTTGTTTTTTTCGCCTATGTCATGATCTTCTAGGCAACTTGACTCTTCTTATTCATCTCTCCTGTGTTTATGTATATTTGATATCATTTTTTTGTGCGCCTAAAGTTAGTATGTCAAGGAATTTAACATTAATGACTATACAAGAGATATTGTCAAATTCAAATTTGACACATTAACAATGATTCTTAATTGAGATGGTTATAGGTAATTTATTATGAACAATAATCTTTCTTTTCTTTTCTTAGTTGAAAAAAACATTTCATTCAATATTCAAATCATGATAATTTCTTTTGAAAAGGAAAATCTATTTAAACTTTTTAAATTGATAATAAAAATATTCATTTGCATCAGCACTATTTTCAAATTTGTTTTTGAGATCCTGAATCTAAAGCCATATTATGAAATTAAAAAACTGCATGCAATTGCATAACACTATTTTCAACTTTGCCCTCGGGTTCCTTGAGACTTTATGTGAAAATGCATAGAGCAATACAATCCCATTAATAAACAATCAAAAACATATTGGTGACAAAAATAAACTAACTTAGTAGGCATTAGTTGAACATAATTAATGCTATACTCTATAGTATATAAAACAATAGATGATGATAACTTGATTTTCAATATGTTTTTCTCTTATGTTGTAGAAAGCCTTACTTTGATATGACATGTCACTTACTGCTAAATGCAATATTAGTACTAACTAGCACAGTCACATAATTGATATGTGGTTGATAAAGGCTGATAGGTTTATTTAATTTACAAACCTTAGTTACGAGGCTTTATGTGAAAATGCATAAAGCAATACAATCTCATTAATAAACAATCAAAAACATATTGGTGACAAAAATAAACTAAATTAGTAGGCATTAGTTGAACATAATTAATTTTATACTCTATAGTATATAAAACAATAGATGATGATAACTTGATTTTCAATATGTTTTGCTCTTATGTTGTAGAAAGCTTTACTTTGATATGACATGTCACTTACTGCTAAATGCAATATTAGTACTAACTAGCACAGTCACATAATTGATATGTGGTTGATAAAGGCTAATAGGTTTATTTAATTTACAAACCTTAGTTACGAGGCTTTATGTGAAAATGCATAAAGCAATACAATCCCATTAATAAACAATCAAAAACATATTGGTGACAAAAATAAACTAAATTAATAGGCATTAGTTAAACATAATTAATGCTATACTCTATAGTATATAAAACAATAGATGATGATAACTTGATTTTCAATATGTTGTGCTCTTATGTTGTAGAAAGCATTACTTCGATATGACATGTCACTTATTGCTAAATGCAATATTAGTACTAACTAGCACAATCACATAATTGATATGGGGCTGATAAAGGCGGATAAATGTATTTAATTTACAAATCTTAGTTATTATGTTAAAATTATTTTGTTGTTTTGAGTGATTTAAAATTTGAATAGGTACTATTACAAAATAGGAAACTGGTAAGATAAATTAAATTACTACCCAATTTTTATGGAATATTATATTTTTTATTTTTTTATATTATTTTTAAATTTTTTTAATATTTTTATTTTCAAATTCATATTTTTTAATATTTTCATTTTTAGATTCATATTTTTTTAATATTTAACTCATGAATTTATTCAAATTCAAATAGTAACTTAAGCGGTTGATTGAATCTATTAATCCCAACAATCTACACTGGTAATATATTGGACTATTGCATGTGATACAAATCTAAAAATTTATTCCAAAAGAATATCATAGCCAAAATGGAAAAGGTGATATAAATATGAAAATTTAGCCCGATGAATATCACACCAAAAGGGAAAACAATAGGTTTTTTGGAAAAACAGAAGGTGATTCAAAGAAGTCGGGATCATCACCTACCGCCACCCTCAGTCATGCCCGCCACCACACCAGGAGTCCGTATCACCGCAAAAAAGACTATCAAACGACCAACAGAGCCGTTGGAATCATAGGATTTCTCCCAAAAGGCTTGCTCATATACCCCGCCGACGGTTGTATGTCGAACGCTTCACATCCAGGCTGCTCTACACACCACTAAAATTAAAAAGGTGGAAGCTGAAACAGAAGATGCCCAACTCATCATAAAATAGTAAAAATATCCAGAAACCTTCACTCTGGCTACTTACAGTAAAATTCCAAGTACAGTAAAATACTTCATGTGTAGCGAATAAGTGTGTTAATGTTATTATTATGATAATTAGGTTAATCACTTTTTTTAATGACTAAACAACATGTTTTATCATGTAAAGAAATTAATGCTTCAAATCAAACCCTTTAATTTATTGTGACAACTAAAAATATTCCATTTTACAAATATATTACATTATTTTAATGTATTTCTCTTATTTTAATTTAATTTAATATTCTTTTATGATGACCAAATTATTTTATACTCCTTTTTATTTTATCATTTCTTCCTAGGATTACATCTCAGATCACAAGCAACATCAAGCTAGGGTTCAGACAGTAGCGGCCATAGCAGATTACGGCATGAGCACCAGAGGAGGGGGTAAGGGTACCCCCTCATACAAACAAGTAGTGGTGGATAGAGGGAAGGGGCCAAGGGGCGTATTTTTCAAAGCACCAATGACAGGCACCACGAGATCAGACCCAGTGTAACACCTTGTTTCCCCCAGTCTGTAAAAATAATTATGCTAGCCAAGAACTGTAGCATACTCAAAGATGTGAATGTGTGATTTTGAATGGACCTTAGTATATAAGGTCAACGAATGTAAATTGACATTATATATATATATATATATATATATATATATATATATATATATATATATATATATATATATATNATTGCAGGACTACTGAGAGGGGGATGTGCTAGAAAAGAGACCACGATGGCTGTAGAAAGGTGGTGGAAGGCACCTGGAATGGTGGCATTAACTTCCACCGAAACCAATACTGTATTTGGTCTTCACTGGCCTAGAGAACCAAGAGCGGCTCGTTGGCCTCAAAGTGAATTACTCACCGGGATGGTAGGTGAAGATGCTCCTCATGAATTAATGAGGGATGGGGGTGAACCACCCATCCGTGGAGGCCTTAGACCTGACCACCGCAGGGGAATTCATGCCACACGTAACCTCGTCGGGAAAGAAAAGGCAGGTAAAAGGTGTGGGAGGGTACGCGAGGGAGAGATCTCAGAGGAAGAGATTGGAAGAACTCTGGAACAAAATACAGAGTGAGCGATAACAGAGAGGAAGGAGAGTAACCTTTGTTCCTGATCGCTAAAGAACCGAGACAGAGAGTCTCAAGCATCGTGGTCTAGCTCGAGGGTGTCTAGTGGTAAATCCATTCGGAGTCGCTGAGCCTACGGTTGGGTGTAAACGAGCACCCCTCCCCTCTTAGAAGTTGCATCACACTTGGTGTTTTTCTGATAAGTGTTTTATGTCTTGTATCTTGAAATTTATATGCTGACATGTATGCTCGTAGTCTGTGCAATTATGAATGGTTTTAGTATAAGACTGTCTGCATGGTGTTTTGATCAGAAAGAATGGTTGCAT
>ML778312.1:803589-823997 GCA_009831015.1 Picea engelmannii
AAGTACAAGTTTTCTTTATTTTTGGGGGTTGCAAATTGTATAACTGGTTTTTTTTCAATAGTCTCTTATCTCTATAAAATTTTTTTTATGTTTTTCATCTATTTTATTTATTTTCCAAGAATAATAAAATTATCTTATCTCTATAAAAAAAATTCTATGTTTTTCATCTATTTTATTTATTTTTCAAGAATAATAAAATTGACATTGTTTATAGAATCAAGTAAATAATATAATTGTTTTCCATAAAGATTAGTGTAAATCCAATTTAAAATGGATCAAATTAATTTATTTTTAATCATTTAAAATAGATTTTAAAAGAAATAAAAAAGAAGTAATAAAATTATATATATATATATGTGTGTGTGTGTGTATGTGTGTGTTGCACAAGTTTCCGAAACATGGGAACGTTGGGAACATGGATACAAGTCTCCGGAACGAGTAGAAGTTTCCCTCAAATTTATAGGAAACTTGAATTTGGGAGCGGCAATAATAAATATTAAAAAAATATAAAAAATATTTTAGATTACAATGTATAGAGATATTGATACATTTTAAATCTTATTTCAATAAAATTAAGTTGAATTGGGGACAATCCGTGTCCTAATGTATAGAGATATTGATACATTTTAAATCTTATTTCAATAAAATTAAGTTGAATTGGGGACAATGTGTGTCCTATTGCAACAACTACAATATTAAAATTACTAATTTAATTCGTGCTAATAATTATATGAATATATTTAACACAATAATGAAACTTTAATATCCATAAATATTCAATTAGAAAATGAGAAACAAAATTGAAAATACATATATACAATTTGAACATCTTTTTAAAATTAAATTTTACACATATAAACTTTAAACATCTTTGTAAATTTGAAGCATTATTCTTTTTTATTGAAAAAAACAAAATAATACTACTCTTCTAATATGAAAATACAATAAAAGTTAATAATATGGCTAGTTGATATCAACTACAAAGTGGAGAAAATATTTGTGGTAGATAGGGTATTGATTTATTAGACTTTCATGTTTAGTTTGGGCTTGAAGGAAAACATAAATGCATACAACTATAAAGTGAGTATTATTAAGTTTTTTTACTTTAGTCTTAGTTTTATAGTAATATTTTGAATAAATATAATGAAAATATTTGTAATAAAGGAATAAATATATTTACATTTTAATTTAATATAATTCTAATTTAAAGTTTTTCTTTTAGGACACTCATTTCCAAGCTCCCATCTCTTTGATGTTGAAGCTCTCAAAAATCTCTCAAGTTCCCAAAAGAGTTCCCAACCAATTGGGGACGTTCCCAACTAGTTTCCAAACTCCCAAAACTTAAGGAGCTTGGAAACTAGATGTTAAAAATATTGAAAACTGTTCCCGTGCAACTATGATATATATATATATATATAATTTCAATTTCTATTCATATATAAATTCAAATATCTTTTAATCTATTTATATTAGATGTACATATCAGATCTCTTATTTCCATACATATTAACTATTCTTTTTCTCATTACAATGTTTTGTTCTTCATAAAATACTATGCTTATAAAAAAGTATTGGATTATGTTCTTTTAGATGATGCTTTTTCCTTATTTCAAGAGTATACTAGTTGATACTTTATTCATAATAATGATTAGAGTATTCTGACTTTACTATTACGTTTCATTTATATTTATTTGTAATATATTAAACTCATACTTTTTTTATTTTTTTTTATGATACATTAAACACATATACAATGAATCAATTATTGACTCACTACTTTTTCATTCTATCTATTCAATTCATTTTGTCTATTCAATACAGAATTAATTGTGTATATTTAATGAACTAGTATTCGTGATGATCAATGTATAGTTGTGAGTGGAGTTCGAGTCGCTAGTGGAACCTCAGGTTGTGTGTTTGACATGTTGTGCAGGCACTCTCTGCCTCGATTACAATGAGATGCATTTGAATTCTTCAATGAGACTCTGAAGACTTATCATCCAAAAACCACATTATCGGAAATCTTTCTCATTAATAAAGAAATTATAAATGGTTTGTAACAAGATAAAAGATGTTGAAGGTCTTCATCAATTACTAAAGCTGTCAGTGACGAGTTTAACAAATATAGGCTGGAGTTTCTCAAATATTTCAAGCTTCATGGAGTGATCGAATGGTGGGCTTGGGATTCCCTGTCATACTAAAATTTAATAGATGGAAAATCAATTGGCAACACAGGGTTATTGGAGAATTGATTATCAACGGTTTTATATAGAAGATCCCAATAATTTCGATACATTGTCCATTCTTTTCAACGGCACAAGCAGATTCACAAAGTTGCAGGGCATTAAATGTGCCCTTGCTGGTCAAAATCTATACATCTGCTTTAACTGTTCAACATGGAATGCCATGGGAATGAACACG
This sequence comes from Picea engelmannii, assembly GCA_009831015.1. Taxonomy (NCBI): domain Eukaryota; kingdom Viridiplantae; phylum Streptophyta; class Pinopsida; order Pinales; family Pinaceae; genus Picea; species Picea engelmannii. The sequence goes on from ML778312.1 coordinate 806,011, forward strand.
GTCTCCAAGGGTGTGCAAAATGTCTTAGATCACCTATAGGTTGTATTCCTTGGCATGCATGTCATCAGTATTTCGAGAAACTTTTGTGCAAATGAGAAAGCTACTACTTTGAACTGGATAGAAAGATGTGGTAAGTTGGTTGTATGTGATGCCATCCTTAACAAAGAGGTAGTGACAAAGGTCTTAAAGACATTGACATGGATGTCATCAGTATTTCAGGAAACTTTTGTGCAAATGAGAAGGCTACTACTTTGAACTGGATAGAAGGCTGTGGTAAGTTCGTTGTATGTGATGCCATCCTTAACAAAGAGGTAGTGACAAAGGTCTTAAAGAGATTAGTTTCATCCTTAACAAACAGGTAGTGATAAAGATCTTAAAGAGATTAGTATCATCGGTTTTAGAACTAAACACGATCAAAAAATTGATTGGATTTGCTATGGTTGGTGCTATTGGGGGTTATAATGCTCATGTGCAAATATCATTTATGCTATATTCATTGCAACTGGCCAGGATTCATCTCAGAGTTTTCAATGCATTATAATGATAGAAACAACAAATGGGAAGGATGTGTACATTTCTATGACATTGCCATGCATCGAGGTAGGAATTAGAGGTGGGGGTACCCAGTTGGCTTCTTAGACAACTTGCTTAAATTCACTTGGTGTGAAGGGTGCTAATTCAGAGTTACCTAGATCCAATTCCTAATGCCTTGCAAGAGTTTTGGCTGGAGCAGTGTTAGTTGGAAAACTCTCACTTATGTCAGCACTAGCTGTAGGTTATTTGGTAAAAAGTCCTATGAAGTATAACAGATCATTCAAAGACATTCTTTCTATAAACCCATTCGATGGAAAGATTGTTGATGAAATCTTAGGTGTTAGGAGTTTTCCTTGGAACATGACATATAAAGTCATAATTAAACTGAAAAGGTATTTTTTTTTTTTAAATATTTTGAGGGTATATCTCTACTCCAAATTACCTTGATATTTTGTAGTATTGGTTGGTTCTTTGATTCCCTTGTAATGTATATGCTTCTTGCCAATCAAACCCCTATGTTCATAGATATATTAATACAGGTTGCAGGACTAGTGGCAAAATGGGTAATTGAAGAATAAATTCATAGCAATAGAACTCTATTTTTCAGGGAAATGGAACAACTAAACTATCTGAGGTGTCGAGGCAGAGAATCAACATATTATTTTTAGCATGCAGTTCCAAGGTTCAAGGGAGATAATCAACATACGAGAAGCATAAAGGAAGCATCTGCAGGTATTTTCGGGAGGGGGGATCAATTTTGGCATGAGATATTGGCTTTTTCTATGAATAGCCCAAATTTGTAAATTTATAAGATCATTGTAATTTTGTTATGGATTCACCACTCATTTTAGGAGAGACTTGTTTTCCTTTTTATTTTTTATTAATTTTTCTCATACTTTCGTAACTTTTCTTTTCACTTAATTTTGTAATTTGCATTCAGATTAATATGTTTTGAGACAATAATTTGGTATTACCTCCACTGCTATATATGTTTTCATTGATTTGATGATTGTACATCTACAAATTACTTTTATAAGGGTTATGATGTTGGATTTACTATCATGCCAAACTCTTGCATTTATTCATTTGTTAGATTCATTGTTTTATATGCCCAACAAATCATTTTTCTTCATCTATGGTTTACACCCACTGCCTTACTCATTCTTAAACCCAAGTTTCATTGTTCTTCCTTATTACTTATGCCTTTATCAATCATCTATCATGTTCTACTATTTGAGATTACAATGCCCAATGGAAAGGTCTTTGGTATGAGAGGGTTTACTGCCTTTATTTCCAATCACCTGTCATTTTTGTGTCCAACCATTTATCATACTCTTATCATTTAAATCTTTCATTTCGAGTTGGATGTTGTGAGTTGTTGCTGAGGACAATGGGAAACCAACTTCTTTAAACTCATCGAGGGAGCCCCCTTTAGTCTAAGAGCTATTTTGTGGCCTAAAGTAAGTTTTGAGATGCCTTGGCATAGTTATTTTGTAGCTAGGAACATCTCAAGGAACAACAATTGCAATGCTTTCAAAAATAATATAACAAATAGTTGCATTGATTTATGCAATGATATATTGCATAACAATATAGTGTATTGATTTAAGTGTTGACACAATGAAAAATGATTTCTAAAAAATGCAAATAATTTCTAAAAATGCGAGCGAGTGAGGATGATCGTCAGAGATAGAGGCTACCATTCGGGAAGGTTGCTATAACATTTTACAAAGGAACACAAAATCCTCATGCTTAACGAGCAATTAGAATTGATCTACAATTAACGTTGGAATTGATTCTATAACATCTCCATTTTCAAACCCCAAACTAGTGATGTATATTGTAAATGTAGGGTAAGGCTGCGAGCTAAAGCGATGAAATATGTAAATGATGTAAATGGAATATAATGACTAAAATCTATTGTCGACTGCAAATGGACATGGATGGAGATTTGGGGGCTAAGTTTCCACAAGAGAGGGAAGGGGTTCAAGGGTGAGAGTTTACCCATGTCTCTTAAACCCAAACCCATTTCTTTCTAAATTATCCTTACCTTGAACCTTCTAATCTCTGGTTGAGTGTTCTAGACTTCAATAATTAAATTCATGTAAGAGGGTGGGTGTGAGAGTCACTTCCCATAGTTATTGAGAGCATGGGGGCTAAGTACAATCAACTTGGGGAACAGTGCAAGTCAAACATGCAAGAAAAAGAGATGAAATTTGTATGGGTGGGGGACTAGAATTATTCATTCACATTTTTGCATGGATAATTATTTTTACATCAAGTTTTCTAGACATTGAAGAAGTTATGGGTATTGATGCTTGAAGGCATCTGTTGTGGGAAATTTTGCCAGCTATTTGGAGCTGAAATTTCATGGAGAAAGAGGTTGTGTGCCTGGGAGTAACGTGTTGCTCGAAATTTGTCAAGGAAAGTACGAGTTTTGTTGTTGGGCGAATTCGTGTTGCAACTGTAGAATTCTTGAGGTCCCAACAAATATATTTCTTGTCCAACTTGTGTTGGAACACAGGAGTGGAAAGGCTTGAGGGAATGTGAACAGTGAAGGGTTATATCATCCCTTGGGTTTTGCAGGTTGTGGAGAAGAGAGATGGTGGATTGGAATTAGATGTGAGATTTGACTATTGAGAGAGGTCCATTAGCTAGCCTTAAGGACCAACGTCTCTTCTGGATTCATAGCCCTAGCTAGGGGGTGACTTGTTGTTGAGAACTAGAACAACAAGTCTATAGTTGGGAGGAATGGTTGTCCTCTGCAGGGGCTTGATACTTTCATAAGATAAATGTTCTTATCTATTGTTTATAGTGTTAAATGTTGGTATATTTTGTGTGCATCTTACTCTGAGCTATCTTAGTTATTGTTGCTTGTTGTGGGTAGAATGATGCATCCAAATCTCTATTTATGTGGTTGAATGTTGTTGTATGTTATTTAGTTGTTTCTATGCACAGTTAAGCAATTGCATTTATGTTTTTACATAGTATATACAATTGCATGAGTTCAGTTGTCATTTTGTGTGTTATTTCTGCATTTTAATTTAGTATTAGAAAATTTTATTTAGGTCATTTTGGCAGTGACATGACCCAATTGGGGCCTGTGTATGTTAGAGAGTGATATTAGAGCGAGGTTCAACAATGGACTCGTATAGGTCAAGAACCAATGCAAATTTGGGAAAATTCACTGTCACATATTTCTATATGTGACGAATTTGGGGAAAACAGTGAAAAATCAATTTGGGATCCCCAAATTCATGAGCAAATTCGTGTTTTGAATGCCTTGAAACTGTATGAGATGTTTAATGGTGTCAATCGACTAGTTCACAAAGTTAGATTCGATTTGCAAGGTTGAAATTCATGATCTAATGGAGACCAAAGGAAGTGGGAGAGTTTGATGAATCAACAACCAAGATCATGTTTGATCTTGAGATCAATGACTCAGATTCATTGTAATAGATTTAAAAACTTCTAATGTTTTTGAATTTTGGCAAGGTTACTAGATCAATGACTGAGATTCATTTTCGATGGCTTGGAAATGAAACTGATCGATGGTCTGGATTCATCTTCGATCGTTGGGAGGTTGGAGCTGATCAATGGTCAGGATTTGTTTTTGGAGCTTGTGTTGGTGTATTTAATTGTCTAATTAAAACAACTCAATCACCCAATACATTAATTGTCAACTAGAGGTACGTCCTTTTATTTCAGAGTTATCATGCAAAGTATATGTAGGAACTATTTTTGTCTGACATTGATTATTTATTGGTATGTAAACTTAAGCAAGAAACACACTCATTCTTCGAGAATTAAACACGCGTAGATTAGATCACACTTGTTTAAATGAAACACATTGACAGAGATATTTCCTGTCCAACTTGTATTGGAACCCTGTAGGGGTGTGGAAAGGCTTGAGGGATTATGAGTGGTGAAGGGGGATTCCATTCCTTGGGTTGTGCAGGTTGTGGGGAAGAGAACTGGTGGATTGGAATTAGCTATGAGATTTGACTATTGAGAGGGGGGAATTAGTTAGCCTTAGGGACAACTGTCTTTTGTGGATTCATAGCCCCAGCTCAAGGGTTACTTATTGTTGAGAACTAGAATAAAAAGTCTACAGTGGGGAAGAACATATGTCCTCTTCAGGGGCTTGCATACTTTCATAAGATAAGTGTTCTTATCTACTGTGTTTATGGTGTTAAATGATGGTATATTTGTTATGCATCTTACACTAATGTATCTTAGTTATTGTTGCTTGTTGTGGGCATAATGATGCATCCAAATCTCTATTGATGTGGTTGAATGTTGTTGTATGTTATTTATTTGTTTCTATGCACAACTAAGAAATTGAATTTATGTTTTTAAGTAGTATTATAGACATTTGCATGAGTTTGGTTTTCATGTTGTGTGTTAATTTCACATTTTGATTTAATATCAAAAAAAATTATTTGGGTCATTTTAACAGTGACGTGACCCAACTGGGGAGAGAGTGATATAAGAGTGAGGTTCAACAATGGACCTGTATGGGCCAAGAACCAGTGTGAATTTGGGCGAATTCGTTGTCACATATTTCGATCTATGACGAATTTGGGAAAAACCGATGAAAAATCATATTGAGACCCCTAAATTTGTGAGAAAATCTGAGTTTCGAATGCCTCAGAACTATCTGAGATGTTTAATGTTGTCAATCGGCTAGATTGTAGAGTTATATTCGACCTACAAAGTCAAAATTCATGATCTAATGGTGACTGGAGGAACTAGGAGAGTTTAATGAATCAACAACAAAGATCATGTTTGATCTTGAGATCAACGACCCAAATTCATTGTAATAAATTTAAAAACTTCTAATGTTTTCATGTTCGACAACACAGGTATTCCAACAGAGGACGAACACCTTCAGTAACCACTCACATAACCAGATCAAAGCTCAACACACGGATGTTTTCACATGGTAAAACCCCTACAAGGAAACATCCATGGCCCTAGCCAACACGACCACTTGGAGCAGTTTATTAATGCAAAAGAAAAAGATTACAAAGATATTTTACAAGAGATTTTCTCATAATCGATCATCAGTAAATGACCCTACATGCTCTTTAAATAGAGATCATGGACCAATCAGCTGTTAAGCCACATATCAATGGTTGTTAAGATCGAGGAGAGTATGAACCATCAGATCACTCTTTGTCGGGAACATATCGTGACCATCGTATTTCCTAACTACAAATGCATACTAATGCATACTAAAGAAAAAAACTTTTACCTAAAGACACATTAGACCAAGTAGATCTTAACTAACTCCTAAGTGTCTAAATATCCTAACATCCCCCCTTAAGAACAACTTGGGATAGGATTGAAGGCTTTACAATGTTGACACAATAGGATAAGGAAGGAGGCATTAGAGCCTATCCCCCCTTAATGACAACTTCATGAACTCCTAACATAGATCGAAGTTTGGAAAACTTTGCTTCTGTAAGAGACTTTGTGAAAATGTATGCAACTTGATCTTCTGTAGGGAAAAAGAGCACTTCAATAACTTGATCATGAATCAGTTTTATGATGAAGTACATGTGTAGCTCGATGTGTTTGTTGTGCTGATGTTGAATTGGATCTTTGGCGAGCTTGATGGCACTCTGATTGTCACACCAAAAGTTGGTCGGATGTTGATGCTTGAATCCAAACTCTGAAAGGATCTGTCGTAGCCACAAGGCTTCATGACTTGCATTTGCCACTACTCGGTACTTTGCTTCTGCTGAAGAAAGTGCAATAGCCTATTGTTTCTTATAGGCCCAAGTGATAGGTCTTGAACCAAGTCTGAAAACATAACCTGCAGTAGACTTTCGATCATCAGGGTAGTCGGCCCAATCTGAATCAGTGAAACCAACCAATAAAGGGGTCCCCCCTGAACTGTAATGTATCTCGAACTGAATTGTACCACGAACATAGCGAAGTATCTTTTTAGCTTCTTTCCAATGGATTTCATGGGGTGTTTGCATATACCGGGCAACAAGACCAACAACAAAGGAAAGATCGGGATAGGTATGAGTCAAGTATAAGAGGCTACCAACTAACTGACAGTACAGGGTGGCATCAACTGCAGGAGAAGTACAAGTGGCAGTAAGCTTGACTCCATACTAGAAGGGAGAAGGGGATGGTTTAAAATCATCCATGTGAAAGTGATGAAGAAGGTCACAAGCATACTTAGATTGGGAAAGAAAAATTCCTTCATTGGTTTGAAAAACTTGGAGGCCAAGAAAATAATGCAAAAAACCTAATTCTGTCATTTCAAATTTCTTTTTAAGGTTGGTTTTCACATGGTTAAAAAGTTTTGAGTCACTACCAGTAAGGATAAGGTTATCAACATAAAGGACAAGGAGTATGAGATGGCTTCCTACTTTCTTGGTATAGACAATAGGATCAAAATGACATCTAGAGAATTTGGTGTCAATAAGAAAGCTGTCCATTTTGGCATACCAAGCTTGGGGAGCTTGCTTAAGACCATAAAGAGATTTCTTAAGGAAACAAACAAGGTTAGAGTCATTCTAGACATAGTCAGAAGGTTGTTCGATGTAGATTTATTCTTTCAAATTGCCATGCAAGAAGGTGGATTTAACATCCATCTGATGGACCTCCCATTGATGTGAGGCTGCAAGGAAAAGAACAAGGTGTATGGAATTCATTTTGGCTACAGGGGCAAAGGTTTCATTATAGTCAATCCCTTCAAGTTGGGAAAATCCTTTGGCAACTAACTGAGCCTTATGTCTTTCAACACTTCCATCTGATGCATACTTAGTTCTGTAGACCCATTTACATTTGATAACTTTTCTTCCTTTTGGAATAGGTACAAAATCCCAAGTATTGTTTTCCATTAAAGATCGATACTCTTCATTCATTGCTGTATCCCAATCTGGATGACCTGAAGCTTCTGCAAATGTATCTGGATCATGAGTCTCTAAAAATTGAGCCAAAAGAGAAGAGGCTCGTTGGAACTGTGATCGTGTTCGATGTTGATCTAAAGGATCACCAACAAGTTCACCAGCTACTTCTCGTGTTGAACGGACCCATATAGGAAGCGTTGTAACTGGTGCGAGTTCAGGTTCAAAGGACTCATCTAGAGGAAGGTGAGCAAGCAGAGGTGGATTTTCATCCTCACTGTCATCATTTGAAGAAGAAAACATAATAGGAATAGAAGAAGGCACAAACGCCGAAGATGGCTCGCAGGCTGAAGAAGGCACAATCACCGAATTAGGCTTGCAGGCCAAGAGATTTTCATCAAATTTAACATCTCTTCTGAGAATAATTTCATTACAATGTGGTTGAAGAAGTCTATAACCTTTGAAATCTTCAGAATAACCAACAAATATATACTTCTTACTTTTAGGCTGCCATGCTTTCCTTTTCTCATCATAAATGTGAGTCCATGCTATACTACCAAATACACGGAAGTGACTTACATCTGGTTTACTTTGAGTCCAAGCTTCTTCTAGTGTTATATTTTTAAGAGCCTTTGTGGGAGTGTGATTGACTATGTAATTTTCACAGTTGATTGCTTTTGCCCGATACTTTAGACTTAATCCCTTAGATTGGATCATATAATTAGCCATTTCTTTTAATGTGCAGTTCTTTCTCTCAACAACACCATTTTGTTATGGTGTATATGGAACAGTGTGTTGAATTTGGATGCCCTGTGTAGTGTAGTAACTTGTAAAATTATTGTTCACATATTCGCCTCAATTATATGTTCTTAACTTTTGAATTTGATGTCCAGATTGTTTTTCTACAAGGGCTTTGTAGGCCAAAAACTTGTCAAAAACTTCCCTCTTAAGTTTTAAGAAGTAAAACCAAGTACGTCTGGAAAAATCATCAATGAACGTTAAGAAATAATTGCACCTAGAAAAGGAAGGAGAACAAAGTGGACCAAATAAATCACTGTGAACAAGTTGCAAAGGGCCCGAGGCGTGCCAAGAGGCACGTTTGTCAAAACTGTCCCGATGATATGTGTCAAGAACACAACTGACACAAACACCATCTCTACATGAAACAGGAGGAAGACCAGTCACCACCTATTGATTACATAGTTGTTGCAATGAGCGATAGTTTAGATGACCAAACTGCTCATGCCAAAGTTTGTTCAAGTCATCATTATGAGCAACAAAAACTAATGAAAAAGATGATGACCCAAAGTTGTCAAACGTGTACAACCTAGTAATATCATCAACAATTCCAGTTGAAAAAACATGCTTAGGATCTTTTAGATCCTTGATTACAACTTGGTGAGGTGAAAACTCTACAATTTTACCTTCACCTGAATGAGTGATTTGATAGACTGATAGAAGGTTACAAGAAGGACTTGGAACACATAATACATCATTGAAATGACCATTATCTACTTGAACTGTTCTAGACCCTACAACACTAAGAGATCTATCATCACCAACAAATATTGTCTTGGTGTTACATTCATTTAGAGCAGAAAATATGGCTTTATCCTTAGCCATATGATAAGATGCTCCTGAATCAATAATCCACTCATCAGAACAAGAAGTAGAAGTTGTGTTGAAGGAGAAACTATAAGTGGAAAGTGCATGTCCATGAGAAGAATAAGAAGTAGTAGAATCAATACTGATGTTGTGCTTCTTCATCGTTGCTTCTAAAGCTGCCATCTTCTTGAAACATTTAGACTCATCATGACCATCTTTATCACAAAAGTTGCAATGTCTGTCAGTCTTCTTATTTTTATATTTTTCTCTTTTGTCACCATTAGCAGCTAAAGTTGTCTAAGCAGGTTTGGGACCCTTATGTTTCTTGTTTTTGTAGCGAGGATGTTTCTTCTTGGGATACTTGGGTTTATCTTTCTATTGGGCAACTAAGGCTTTGTTGGAGGTACCTGCAATGTTGATCACTCCAAGTTGTACAAGCTTATCTTCCTCTCTAATCAAAGAAACACAAAAGGACTCAAGAGTGGGTTTTTCATAAGCTTTCCCTAGAGCCTCTCTCATGGCATAAAAGGTAGATACAAACATAGAATATGCACTACCTAGCTTAGAAAGAATAAGATATATGCAATGCTCTTCCTCCATTTTTATCTTACATTCTTCACATAAAATTATGAGTGTTTTAAACCTAGATAGATAGTCTCCAAGGAAATGAAAATCACTTGGACTCAAGGTCAGTACTTGATTCTCTAACTGTTGTGCTCGAATAATATTGAGTTTACCAAACACAGATTCAATCTTTTCTGAAGCTTCTTTCGGGTCATCAATTTCTTGAAGATGATACCTTAAATAAGGAGAGATGGACATTCTAATTAGTCCACGTGCTTCGTCACTCCTATTAGCCCATTTGGATTTCTTATCATCATCAGTGGGTTCTTTTTCATTTCCCAAGGTAATCCGGTACAAGCCTTTACTTCTTAATAAATCTTCCATATGAGATTTCCATTGGAAGTAGTTGTTGCTAGTAAGAAAAACATTACTTGTAGAAGTCATATTAAATATGAAGATAATATGGATTTGAAAACTGAAACTGATGATCTGGATGGAAAGAGCTCAAAAGTTTATGTGGTTTAAAAAAAAAACGACACTGAAAACAGACTTCGGATGTGAGAGTTATGTCATTTAAAAAAAAAGGCATAAACGGTAACCAAATGACCACGTGATAGTGTAAGCTGCTTTATGAAGTGACCCACTTTTATAAAGAAAAGTGGGGATCACTTTTACAATGAAGTTACATTATAACAGAAAAGTTGCATGCAAAATAAATAACTCTAAATAAAATATTAAAGCTACTTATAGTGATTCACTTGTATACTTGAAGTGAAATACACTTTACAATTTTAGCATGAACATTTTCAAAAAAAAGTAACAAAAGAGAGACTTGAACTCAAGACCTCTTACTTAATAAGACAACTTTTAACCAAAGTAGATCCATAATTCTAGTCTCATAATCTGGCATCGTATGACCACCCTGTCGTAAGGTGTTGAACTCATCAAGTTGGCGCTCAATGAATTCCTCTGACAAATACTTCTCCCGGATCTATTCCTTGAACCATTCCCATAACATGGATTTGATGACCATGTTTAGTTGAGGTAGGAGTGTCTTCGACCATATAAGAGTGCTCCCCTTTAGCTGAAGACCTCCATGTGGACCTTCGTGCTGGAGGTCGTAACCATGACATGCGAAGCACATCGCCTTGTTCTCTAGCCATGCCTCAATGACTAATCCATCCATGGAACTCGTGAACTCGGAAACTTAACCTTCTTGAGTTCTCCGTGAATTCTACCAATACTGGTTAGGGCACGATGTGGACACTCACGGTACAGGTGCCTTGGCCTCATCTTAGTACAGAAATTTAGTCAAGGCCTCTAAAATTTCCCTAGAAGGACCTTGTAAGACCATCCACATCACTTACATAAATCGACTCCAACCCAAGGACTTGTTCTTCCCCTTGGGGGTTAGACTCCTAGGGCATGGGAACTTTTGGAGGCATCATGCCTCCTTCCCCAGCACCACGTTGTGAATATTTGCGACGTCCTCTAACCGTGATTACCACATAGACAGGTTAATATTATAATTAGCGCTAATTATTAGTCAAGGGTTTAATTCATTGGAAGGCGTGACTATCCATAGTCATGAGGTTGAACCCGCTCTGATACCATATGTAACGACCCCGTCGTTACGACCACGAGTGTCACATAACACTTTTTTGTTCCTTTGCATTAGAAAATACACATCACACTTAAACGCAACATCATCAACACATCATTCAAATATATTAATGAAAAAAAATTAATACATTGATAATAAAATACGACACAATGCCGACGCATCATCACCATGAACCACAACACACATATCAATGTATTAACACAATAATTAACTGTATCCCAACATCATTGCATTCTACAATTAATAACAATGCATAATAACACGAAACTTAAATGCTCAACGCATCTCATAAGGACAATCATCATATAACACCAAGATAACATAGGATAACATAAAGGATCATAAGGATCATAAAGATAATCACAAGAATCACACAATATACTACCTTCCCAACCTACCCTGCAAGGTTAGGACCTCTAGGACACATAAGCAACGCTCAAGCCCAGGATCCAATTTATTTTAACCATTTAAGGTCTCAGGGTTGGGGAATGTTCTGAGGAACATGGAGGTGTCTACTTCCCACCAACACAATCAAGTCCAAACCGAATAAGCTAAATCAACATCATCAATGATCATCAAGGCGCAATAGCATTCTAATAACCAACACATGTAACTTAAAAATCCCATGGCGCAAGAGAATTAAATCCTAAATCAATCATATAAAGACACAATAGAGGGCGCAATGAAATCAACTTTATTTTATTTTCCAGGCACAAGGGCACATCTATTTGATTCTAGACGTGCAGATAAACCAACAAATAATTCAACAAAGAAGCTACAATTATTCCATGGTGTGCGCCTGATCCCATTACCAGATAATATAATCAATCATCAATCGTTGCGCAAGAGTAAAACCATCAAATATTTCATGACGCAACAAGTTATCTACTCAACAATCCTACATCAATATTAAATTACATACTCATCATATCAACATTAAATTACAGACGCATTAAATTATATGCATTAATTCAAGGGCGCATTCAACTTTACATACAGTAAGACTAGATGATCAACTACACCTAAGGAAAGAGAATCCACAATAGCTAGAGCGCAGTAGTGAAATAGTTACAAAATCAATTAACAATAAATTAAGGTGCAAGAATAAAACAATTTTAATTCAAGAACGCATCCACATCATTATAATGTATGAGTAATCCTCGACTTAATCAAGGCGCACTAGGGTAATCACATTCTAATTTCTAGTTTACATCATTATTATTGTGAAATAGACACTTAACCCTTATTTTGACAGTTACAATAACCCAACCTTAGAACTTTCCCCACAAAGTATTCAATACATCTATACCAATCTTGGATGATCGTGTTAAAATTATACATCAATAATATAAAAATGATTATTAATCATTGTAAAAGAGAAGATAGTAAAGGAAACGATTAACTATAAATCATGGGATAATTAGAGATTATGAACCTTAGGGATATTTAGACCCTTAAGGTGGTTAAATAAGTTTTACAATTAATATGAATAAAATATATTCATTAAATTATTAGTTATTTAGACACTTCCTTCAATAATAATATTAGTAAAAAGAAACTTAATCCACAATAAATATCCATTAACAATATGACAAGGTTATGAAGGTAGAAATCTGCACTCACTGTTGTCGGGCCTGACAGGAGTACATAGACTGTCATTAAGGGTTTAAATTTAAAATTCAGAAAAAGGCTCATGAGCCTGACATGAAATGGTTGTTGTCAAGAACGGATTAAAATTTAATTCATAACTAATACAAAAACTTGCGGGCCTGATAGAAATATAATGGCTTTCATTAAGGGTTTTAAATTTAAAAATTCAGAAAAAGGGGTGTGCGGGCCTGACAGGCAATGGGTTGTTATCACTAAGGAATCAATTCATAAATTGTGATAACATAGGCACTATGGAGATGAGTGATGTGAGTGGACGATATATCCGTATTCCCGGAGCATTGAATCAGCCCACGGTGTCTAACTTCTTGGGTTGGATGAATAAGTTAAACTCTGCTCTTCTAAAAACACGATTTACCAGAGATAAAAGTAGATATGTCATCTGAAAAGAACACGCAGATACATGCCCAGAGGTTAGCCAAGTTGGAAATAGTATAGACTAAATGCCTTTTCTAGTGGTCCCGACATTGGTCTTCTCCTGGTCTTGGGTGAGCGCAACTACGTGCTCTTAACCTCGCATATCTCGGTAACTTACTCTTAAATTCGTGTATCTCTTGGGATATAATGCTCCCAAGTTCGTTGATAACTTCAGCAATGTTCTTCTCGTCTCTTATAATGCTTCAACCCGAAATGTTGGGATATGAATTGAGTGGGAAACAAAATGAATTATATGTCAACAAGAGGTATTCCTTCCATCCCGTGAAGGGGAATACGCCATAAGGGTAGCAAAGGTGAGAGTGTACAGGTGAGATCTGACAACGCAGAGGTCACCGAGTCAAATTGCTGAGGAAAAAAAATGCACTCCAGTTTTGCACAAAACACATAGTGAAGACAACATTTACACATAGGTTTAATTTCATGAACGTTGAGAAAAATGAATACTCCCAAGCATAAAAAAAAAACGTTGAGTAGAGAGAAACTTCCTCTGTGCAAGAAATGATGGGAGAAAACAGAGAAATGCTGAGTAAAAAGGGGAAAATAAAAAAAAGAATTCGCTGGGCCAGTTGAGCACGGAAATGCTGAGAAAAAACTAAATCGTAGAGGTAATACAAGAAATCTTCTTAGAACCATTCACCCAACTGAGATCATTATACTAGGTTCAAATTTCGAAGGTGTCAATAATTAGATCCACCTCTTCTCACGACGAATCTGCCCTCGTCATTTTCTCTATGAGAAGTTTGTCTTTTCGCACTAGTCCAAAATTGCACCCAATGTTACTTTCCCAGTTAATTTCCAAATTTAAATCTTCCCAACAAACTTGGGATATTAATAAACTGTTATTCAGGGTTTAATAACTACTATTGTTCAAAAAGGAAGTCACTCACAGATCTAGAAAGCCTAGTCATTCCATAATCTCCGTGATGCTAAATTTATAGGCGAGTAAGATTTATTTCTCATCAACTTCATAATTAAAGGAAGATTTCAAGACCAATTATCTACTGTATCGAAACTGGTGTTCTATGCTATTGCAATCCAAAAGTAGTGAGCTCTCTCGGCTATGGAGTGTGGTAATGAGCTCTTCCATGGAATCTGCTCTTTATAAGTTTCTTTGAAAGATTGTTTAAGGGTAGAGAGGAAACATACTTTTGAGAAGAAGAGGAGTATTGCAATTCCTTGGAAGGAATTCTCAGATAGAGGAAGAGAAGCCATAACCTAAAATGTCCACAAAGTGGGGAGCGCTCTTAAACTTCCTACTGGGTATCCCAAAAACCCTCAATAAAACACTGGGAAAAATACCAAGAGAGGTTAAGATATACCCAAGAATTCTTTAAAAAGTTGTTGACCGAAGAATGAAGAAACCCAGAACACCACCTCAGATCCATTTGAAATCAACGTTAAAATGAAGAGAGTTCGAGGAAAAATCCATTACCATTCCATCAACACATAAATCTATGTACAAATTTCTAACTAATTTACAACTAAAAAATCTTAAAATTGCATACTATAACTGATTGATGGTTTTTCGATGTTCTTCGGTTGTTGGCTATCCTCCTCGCTCATGCTTGCTAATGGTTGAGACCTCACCGGTACCTCCCATTCAAAATTAGGGGTACTCTTCTTCCCCCTGAGCCCCTCGAGCCTCAAAGAGGCCACACACACAAACTAGAGAAATGTTGGCTCCCAGCTCACCTCGCAAGGTCGAGCTACCACTCTCTATTCGAGCTGGGTATCCCAACTCCCACAAGAAAAATTAGTCAAGAAAAATTCGATATCATAACCTTACGCATACCAGTCATGATCCATTCCTGTCCTCTGGCATTTATTTTATAGAGTTCTCTTAGTGACCACTTGCCAAAAGGACATTAAATTATTTCTATTAAAAATTAAATAGGAAAACGCTCCCCCGTACACTTGTCACCCGATCCTTTAGTTGCACCAGAAGTTCATTAATTAATTAAATTAATTTTCCAATTTACCTCACTCACCTAAGAGCATTCCTAAAAATGCTCCTTGTTGTCCCTTTATTCCCTCAATTTCCTTTAATGACTGACACCTTTCTCAAAGGTTAGTTGAGTTTGATCTAGAAAAGTTCTCTAGACTAGATTCCTTCCTATGTTCCACATTCCTTTTTGCATTTAATTTCCCATTTTTGTCTAAGTTCCCAATTAGCATGTCTTTGCACATAAACAATAATTAATTCTTAGATAAAATATTTCTCCTTTAAATTCTTAATTTGATTTTTCTTCATCCCCTTTTATTAATTGATTAATTAATTTTTAGTCCTCATACTCTATTTAGACCTAGGCTTTAATTTCAACTAGGCTTAGCAGTTTTTTTTTAAGGGAAATTTTATAATTAATATACTTTACTCATACAACATTTTTATTTTAAGGCTGACCATGTCAAAATAAAATATCGTTTTCTAGGCACCAAGGTTCATTGACTCATTGGTGTTAAAAATCATGACGTTCCCTTCAAGATGCACTACGTGATCCAAGGGTGCCACTCGCCTTTATTCATGTTTCATTTACACGACGTGCCCTTCAAGACGCACTATGTGCTCCAAGGGTGTCACTCGCCTTTTAATTGATTTTGGTAGGCGTCCAACCCTTGGAATCAATACTCCATCAGGTGACCTTGTGGGAGACTAAGGGCCTCTAAGGAATAAGGACCCTACCTTATTGCGCATCCCTTAGAATATTCGTGAGCAACTATCTCAGTCCGCCCTCACAACATCGTGGGTATCTTGAGCTATGTAATCCTTAACCTACAATTTGAGACACGACGGGAGTGCTAGTAGGCTATGGCAGGGCTGCTGCCACACCTCTCCCTCAATATCTCTAGTTGTCATGCATGACCCCTTTACTCCTAATGTGAGTCTGATTAACAAGCAATCGTCATCTTGCATCCATCAATGAAATATGTTAGCGATCCATAAACATCATCATGATATACTTAAACATATGTCACATATGCATAAACAGAAATACCCAAACCATATACAATCCACTTCCTGACTCAATCCAAAGTTCAAGGAGGTCCACCGATTCCATCGACATCCCCAATATGTCAAGTGTTCTGCACACTTAGGAGAAACCCGTCAATAGCACCTGTTGATACACATATAATCAAATAACATCTCATCATATTCGCAACATCATCATCATAATACATAAGAGAAACAAACAATCATATAATGAACCGGATCACTTGCACACAAGTGTCCTCAAGGATAATTCAAATCATGTGTGTGCAAAAGTGGGATGTTACACCAAGCCTATGATGCTATCATGTTGTATTCACTCCTATATAAGCTAAAGAGATAGAAGATTCAACATTACCAGTACATAAATACAATGTACCTACCTTCTCTCCTTTTGTTATTATGTGTGATTCTTTAATAACCTTCCATGCATTTTCTGTAAATGTAGATATACAACTTTTACTTTCCAACTTCCCTGTTAAAATTAGATTTCTTCTCAAACATGGAACATGTCTCACCTCTTTCAACAACCATTAGTTTCCATTCTTTAGCTTTATTTGTACCTTACCCGTTCCAAAAATTTTACATGGTTCATCATAACCCAAATATACCTACCCAAAATCACCTTGAACATAATCTTGAAAATATTTCCTATGGGTTGTGGCATGAAATGAATCCCTTGAATCTAATACCCAATAATCAGTAATATTATCCAAAGAAAGAACCAAAGCATCTTGTAACACATCACCTGCTACATTTGCTTCTTGATTTTTCTCTTGATGTCCATCTCCTTATTTCTTTGGAGATCTGCATTCTTTCTTCAGATGTCCTTTCTTCCCACAATTCCAACACTCTATCTTTTCTAGTCTGGATTTGGATCTGCCCTTCCTAGACTTCCCATGGTTCCCTGGGCTCTTTCCTCTTTCCCTTTGTCTTTCCCTATTCTACATGGTCAACGCATTGTAAATGTGTTGAAACTGCACAAAATAGATCTAGCTAAACAATAATACACACATTTGTAGAGAGAATTGGATAAAGAAGAAGAAGGAGAGAAAGAATGAAAGAATTGTCATTAACCGTTGTGAATAATGAATAGTTTACACATGATATACTCTGTATAGATCAATGAGTGTGCACTGGAGGTGAACCAATGCACCATAGTGGTGGTCTAGAGTGATCTAGACACACACCAGCATTTACGGGAGTGAACTGCCACCTATTCTAGTCTCTCAGGCAGTTACGGGAGTGAGCTACCACCTAGTTGAGTTAACTAGTCAACTAGTCTTCAGTTAACTGACTGAACAGAGAGTAGTGAGGAGTTAACTTAGGGAATCAATGGTAATGTGCCAGTCTAGTGATGATACCAAGGCAACGTCAAATTAGCATGGTGATGATCCCAATGGTGCATGGTGATGATCCCAATGTTGCATGGTGATAATATCAATGCAACATCTAAACTCAACTCAACTAGTCAAACTAAAGTGTCAACTGAAAGAGAATATTCTCCTGGTGGAATATTCTCCCCTAAAATATAGGAGACTAGACAATGACTAATTATGACTAATAAAAAAGGAAAAACCTCAGGAAAAACAAATCCTTGGTGTGTGTGAAGTAACTCCAACACCCCCCCTGAACATCACTATGGTGAAAATAAAGAATGGGTCCCAACAATGAGGCCATGTTAGGTACCCAAATACAA
>ML778312.1:824071-835977 GCA_009831015.1 Picea engelmannii
CAATGTATGTAAAAATAAGAACTACAGTTTCTAAGAAACTGTGTCCTTCACTCCAAGACGACTTCATAGAGAATGAAACTTTTGCTCAGTGAAGGTCTTGGTGAAGATGTCTGCCATTTTTTTTGCTGAAGGAACGAATTGTAAGTCGACGATCCCCTCATGTACCAAGTCCCGGATGTAGTGCATGTGGATCTCGATGTGATTCATCCACTACCTATGAACTGGATCTCTGCAAAACTCTAGAGTGCTCTAGTTGTCACACCAGATGACGATCGGCCGATGAAACTGAATTCCCAACTCAGTGAGAAAATGTTGTAGCCACATAGCCTGGATGGTTATGTTAACTACCCCTCTGTACTCTGCCTCATCTGAAGATAGAGCAATGGCAGCTTGCTTCTTGCTCGACCAACAGATAGGCCCAGAACCAAGACTGAGTGAGTAACTAGATGTGGACTTGCGATCAATGCTATCGCCAGCCTAGTTAGAATCAGTAAAACTGATGAGATCTAATGTAGAGTCTGCTCCATAATGAATCCCAAAAGTGATGGTGCCCTGTACGTATCGAAGGATACGCTTTGCAGCTTTCCAATGTAGTTCATGTGGCTCCTGCATTAACCTGAAAACTGTGCTAATTGCATATGAGAGGATCCCCGCTAGTTGTCTGTACAGTGTGTTGTCAACCAATGGAGTCTCCCCGCCATCCTCAAGTTTGACTCCTGATAGGAAAGGAGTCGGAGCAGACTTGCAGTCTGTCATGTGAAATATCTCAAGAAGATCTCGTGCATACTTGACCTGAGACAGTTTGATACCTAATGCATCCTAACTGATCTCAAGTCCAAGGAAGAAGTGTAGTGGACCCATGTCCGTTGTCAAAAACCTGTCATGTAGAATCCTCTTGATTGCAACAATCGCTGAAGTCGAGCACCCAATGATCAACAAATCATCAACATACAGAACTAAAAGTAGAAGTGAATCAGTCGTCTTGATCATGTAGACATTCGGGTCTGATTTACAATGTACAAAGTTCTGTGACAATAGGTAGGAATCCATCTTGGCATACCATGCCCTCAGAGCCTGCTTGAGGCCATAAAGTGACTTCTTCAGTCGACAGACCAAAGATGAGTCTTGCATAAATCCATGGGGCAGCTCCATGTAGATATCCTCAGAGAGATGACTGTGAAGAAATGCATTCTTCACGTCCATCCAATGAACTTACCATCCCTTGGCTGCCGCAATGGCAAGTGCAAATCGTATGGAATCCATATTCACTACTGGAGCGAAGGTCTCATCATAGTCAATACCATGCACCCGATGAAAACCTTTGGAAAGAAGCATGGTTTTGTATCTGCTAATCTATCCATCTTCTATGCTCTTGGTCCTATAGACCCATCTGCATGTGAAAAGTTTCCTCCCAGAAGGAAGGCGAACTAGATCCCAAATTTGGTTCTCGAGGAGGGAGTTGTACTCCTTCTGCATGGCAAATTCTAGAAAGGGATTTCTAGCAGCCTCGTCATAAGACTGTGGATATGAAGATTCCTGGAAAGAAATGGTTCAGTGGCAGTGAGTGCAACAAGAGGCTCCTCAAAATCAAATCGAGTCCTCCTATTATCGGTTGGATCACCAACAAGATCCCCTACATCATGAAGAGTAGTTTGTGCCCACTTGGGCCTCTTCTCTGGCTCTCCAACTGCATCTGGATGCTCTGACTCTGCATCTGACTATACTGACTCTGAATATGAATCATTTGAGTCCTTTGAATCAGAACTCTCGTCTGAATAAGGTTTGGCATGTGCATGCTCATCATCTTGGATAGGTGGAAGAGTGAAGGTGTCTGCATGTAGCTGTTGAGGTACATGTAAGACACTTTCCTCGAATTGGACACTACGGTCAATGATGAGCTAGTCTGAGGAAAGATCAATAAGTTGATATCCCTTCATAGTGTCGGGGTATCCAACAAAAATGCACTCAGTTCTCTGTGGATCAAGTGCCTTCCTCTTTTCATACGGAATCTGGGCCCATGCATGTGAACTGAAAATGTGAAAGTGGGTCACTTCCGTTTTGAGGCCGCTCCAAGCCTCATAGGGAGTCTTATCCTTGACAGATCTATGTGGATATTTTTTTTGGATGTATGTTGCACAATTAAGTTCTTCATCCCAGAGTCTCTGTGGTAGTGACTTTGCATGCAAGATGCCATCTCCTTTAGAGATTGATTTTTCCGCTAAGCAACTCCGTTTTGCTATGGAGTATAGGGAACTGTGTGCTGCAAATGAATCCCTGCCTCATGGAAAATATTATGGATCTCATGATTTACATATTTTCCCCCGTTATCAGTTTAGAGAAATTTTATCTTCTTTCCTGACTATGTCTCAACCAAGGCTTTGAAATCTTTTAGGTGTTGAAAGACCTCAAATTTTTTCCTGAGAAAGTAGATCCAAGTAAAACGTGAGAATTCATCAACAAAAATGAGAACAAACCTCACTTTGTTGATGGATGGATGCGAAAAAGGACCCATAAGGTCATTGTGGATCAGATATAGAGGTGCAGAGGCTCGTTGAGACTTTCCTTTGTCGAGTTTCTCTTGACGATGTTTTCTGAGAAAACATCCCTCACACACTCCCTTGGAGAAATGGATGTCTGGTAGACCATCAACCAGTATTTGCTTGCTAAGTTGTTGAATGTATCTGAAATTCAAATTTCCAAACCTTTTGTGCCATATCCTACTACTTTCATCAACATGAGTAAGTAGTAAAGAAGAATCAGGTTCAATGAATTCAGAAAAAGTATACAATCTAGACTGATGATTTACCTCACCAGTTACAACCTTGGTGTTGGTTTGCATGTTGTAGATGTCGACGAAATTTGGTGTGAATATGACTTTCTTTCTAGTGCCAGAATTTTTCATCTGATACACGGAGAGAAGGTTGACATAAATCTTGGGAACATGCAACACATTCTCGAAGCTTCCGTTGGTGAGTTCGATCCTTCATTTGCCAGTGACTTCTAAAGAAGAGTTGTCCCCCATTAGAATAGGAGGACCTTTGCATGCATCCAAAGAATAATATACTTCCTTTGAGGCAACCATGTGATGTGATGCTCCTTAATCTACGATCCAAGCATCAGGAGAGGAGTTGATGGAAATCAATGCATGGCTAGAATTGCCTTTCTTGGAATTCAGATCTTCTAGCTTCTTCTTCTTGGTACCTTCAGGGATGCGATCTCCAAGGTTGTTTTCTTGAAGTATTTGAGACATCAGATCTATTTGTTTTTGCATGCATGTGGATTTCGAATGGAATCCTTTGTGACAGTACGTGCATTTCTCCCATTTTCTTCCCTTTTCTCCTTTGGATCCAGAGGCATCAGTGAAAAGTTTTGTGTACCCTTCCTTCTTCGGATGTGCATGAGATTTTCACTTATATTTATATTTATATTTCTGATATTTGTTGCTGCCATCATGCATGGTGAGTGCATGTGCCTTTGGGCATTTGATTGTTCCCATGTTGATGAGCTTGGTTTGCTCTTGTCTCAGTGCTTCGATAAAGTACTCAAGAGAAGGCATCTTCAGGTGGCTCCAGAGGCAAATCTGACAGAATGGAATGTGGATACGAATATAGAAAATTCAGGACCAATCTTAGAGAGAATGGTGAGAACCATTTGTTTCTCCTCTTTTGATTTATCAACCCCTCAAGCTTTGAGTTGCGACAGTAAATCCTTGAATTTTGTAAAGAAATCTTGGATATTTTTGAAGCTTTTTGGATCCAATGTGAGTAACTCCACCTCCAGCATGTGTCCCCTCATATCATCCTATTTTCCAAATAGCCCTTCCAATATGGTCCAGGCTTCATTGGGAGTCTTATAGGAAGATATGTGAAAAAGGAGATCGGGAGAAATAAGACTACAAATTGTTCTGAGTGCCTCATCCATGCGATTTAAATACTTGGATTTTTCTATGGCTTATGTTGGTTCTGTATCTATATTCAAGGTTAACCTATACAAACCTCTGGTTTAGAGATGTATCGCTATTTTCTCCTTCCATTCAAAATAGTTGTAAGGTGTAAGAATGAATTCTTTTTGGGAATCCATCTTTCCGCTGTCTTCAATCTTTTGTACCTACAAAATATTTTGGTGTAGCTTTTGCTTATCAGTCCGTCGGCTCTGATACCATGTAAATGGTGTTGAAATTGCACATAATAGATCTAGCTAAACAATAATACACACATTTGCAGAGAGAATTGGAGAAAGAAGAAGAAGGAGAGAAAGAATGAAAGAATTCTCATTAACCATTGTGAATAATGAATAGTTTACACATGATATACTATGTATAGCTCAATGAGTACGCACTGGAGGTGAACCAATGAAACATAGTGATGGTCTAGAGTGATCTGGACACACGCCAACAGTTATGGGAGTGAAATGCCACCTATTCTAGTCTCTCAGGCAGTTACGGGAGTGAACTGCCACCTAGTTGAGTTAACTAGTCAAGTAGTCTTCAATTAACTGATTGAACAGAGAGTAGTGAGGAGTTAACTCAAGGAATCAATGGTAATGTGCCAGTCTGGTGATGATACAAAGGCAAGGTCAAATTAGCATGGTGATGATCCCAATGTTGCATGGTGATAATACCAATGCAACATCTAAACTCAACTCAACTAGTCAAACTGAAGTGTCAATTGAAATAGAATATTCTCCTGGTGGAATATTCTCCCCTAAAATATAGGAGACTAGATAATGACTAATTATGACTAATAAACAAGGAAAAACCTTAGGAAAAATAAATCCTAGGTGTGTGTGAAGTAACTCCAACACACATTCCTGATGTCTCACCTGTTCCTTTCGGTTGCATTTCCTCGGTAAAGATAATGTCAACAACATCATCAAATTTTAGAGTGTTTGAACCAGAGACATAGTTACTTACAACCATGACCAAGCCATTCCAAATTTTTGGCAATGATCACAATATTAGAAGAGCCCTAACCTCATCATCAAATTTTACTCCTACAAAAATTAGTTGATTAGTAACTATATTAAATTCATTTAAATGGTTGGAAACATACCCACCTTCTGACATATTCATATTAAATAACTGCTTCATTAGAAATACCTTGTTGGAGGTCGAGGTTTTTTCATATAGTTTAGCCAATGCCTTCATCAAATCCTCTGGTTTGTTTTCTTTTGAAATGTTGAAAGCCACCGACGCTGCCAGGCACAATCGTATCGTTCCTAGTGCCTTTCTGCCAAGAACCTCCCATTCCTCATCCTTTATACTCGTCGACTTATTTTTTTTTCACCCAACGGTAGGAAAATATCCTTATGATACATATAGTCTTCCATTTTCATCTTCCATAACTGGTAGTTTTGGTAGTTAAATTTCTTGACCCTAAACTTTCCATCTTACCTCATTTCTCTCACTCGAACCAGGAACCCTCTTTTCCTACGAGTTACCTTTCGCTCTGATACCAATTGTTAGAAAAGAGGATCACATAGAAATAAAATAAAACAGATGTGGAAATAAAACACAAAAGATACACAATACAATAGAGACACAAATATACGTGGTTCACGAAGTATGGACTACGCCCATGGAGAAATTGTCAGTCCTTTCCTTTATTATCCAGCAAAATGAAGGGATACAACCTACAATACATCCGATGTAACTTCCCTTTCACTATTTCATAGTCTCCTCTCTCAATCACAATACAATTTCACGAAAAAATACTACACCACCACAATACAATTCCCTCATACATAAAAGAGGGTTTCCTTCTAGGGAAAAAAAACCCTAATATAAATTCTATCTTCATATCTACAGCCCAATGATGAGCGGTTCAGATTGACTACGAAATTATAATATTTTACAAGGAAATTTTCCCAAAAAATTCTCGTCGGGGGGGGGCTCCATAAAGTGTCACCCTCCCCCCTGGAAACAGATGTGGAGGGGGAAGTCACTCCACATCCCCCTGTCAAGAAATGGGATCCAAACATGGTTGAAACAAGACCTCTGAATCAGGAAGATAATCAGGATCCACAACCAACAGGTTTGATATATGGATACCCAAGTGAGTACCTAACATGTCCAACATCTTGCCTTGTTTGTTCATTATCACAACTAGGTCTTCTAGTGAATATTCAATGCTAGAAACCATGTCTTCAAGTTGTTGGTTCTTAATGGGTGGGGGTTGAGCTCATTGAGTATGGAAAGAATGAGGAAAGTTAATCCATTAGATCCATTGTAAATCAATGCAAGGAAATGTGGCATGTTCTTGGGTGGAGAGATTAGGAAATCAACATGTGAAAACTTCTTCATGAAGATATTACATCTTAATTGCTTTCATAATCACTAACAAAGCATACGAATTGATAGGCGTATGAGAAAGTATTATCTTTTAATTAAGTACTAACCATTAAATAACACAGAAACCGTTATTTTTTTTTTTTCAATTGTAAATGAAAAATATTTAGTCTAGATTTTTGAACCAATAAAAATCATAAAAATAAAATATTTTTCATAAATATTTTGAAAACTATAATTTTACCATTTATAAATTACAAATTAATTCTCAAATGTAAAACTCTCTTTTTAAAAATTATTTTAATATTTTAATTATACCTTGTACTTTACACCCACAATTTCTATCATAGACTTGGTTTTGAAAATTGAATTTAAACTAAACCAATTTTAAATTTTACTTTTAACTCCTTTCCTTATTTTTATTATAAAAAAAAGTTAATCATTATAATAAAAGTAAATAAAACTAACTTTTTTAAAAGTTGAAGCATTAAGACGACCATCAATTTTATCAAAATCTATTATATTAGAATAAATATGTATAAATATATATTGTAGGTTGTCCATCACTATCTAGAAGTACAATTATAAGTTAGAATAAAATTAAAATAATGATATGAAATCACTATCTAGAAGTAGAAGTACAATTATAAGTTAAAATAAAATTAAAATAATGATATGAATAAAAGTGAAAGAAGTACAATAATTGTTACTTTACTTTATTATGTTGTAGGTCCAAGGTTTTGCAAAATCACATTTTTTCCTCAGAGCAAACGATGATGGGCCGCGATCATTTGAAACAGTTGGAGAATCATAAGCAGGGTAGGTGAAGGTTCCCTTTGAAATTGACAGGCTACACAGTCCGTCAGGTTCTGAATCTGCACCATAATTAAAGGCATAATTAAATCATAAATATGAGCTGATATGGAGGATAATATATTTCATTAAAGATTTTAATAATTAATTAAGGACGGTAACTGAATTATTTAATTTGATGAATAACAAATACCAGATGTGATGTTGTCTTCTGGTGTTTTATATTATTTACTCACTCATGGATGACGTTGGTTTTAATTATTAGATGTATGTGCTATATTGTTTTCTCACTCATGCATGAGGTTGGTTTTGATTTTAAATGAGGTCTCACATCTATTTTGTAAAAAAATTATAAAATTCAAATTTCATGGTGTATATTAAAAACTTTGTAGTAGGATAGTTATTATTCACCCATACAATTAGGCGTTGAAAAGTTTTCAATAACTTTACAAAAATTTAAATAATTAAATTTATATAGTTATTAATTATAGTTGTATAGGAAGTGTTTTTGGTATGAGTATAAAATGTTTCTATTTGATTTTCAGTGGTTTTAAGGAAATGGGAGTTTGGAAAAAAAGTTTGGAATTGAATATTGTTTAACAGTGAAAAACTCCTAGCTTTCCATCATTGTATCAAACCCCTTTGGGCCACTATATTGAAACTTTAATATCCATAAAAATTTGATTAGAAAATGAGAAACAAAATTGAAAATACATATATAAAATTTTAACATCTTTTTAAAATTTAACTTTACACATACAAACTTCAAACATCTTTGTAAATTTGAAGCATTATTCTTGTTCTCATTGTAAAAAGCTAAATAGTACTATTCTTGTATTATGAAAATAAAATAAAAGAAAATGATATGGTTAGGGAGGTTCCCTACTTTTCCAAGCTCATCTGGATTTGAACATGTGACCTCTTAGGAGGAAACACATGTTCTTAACCATTAGGCGTTCCCTACTTTTCCAAGCTCATATGGATTTGAACATGTGACCTCTTAGGAGGAAACACATGTTCTTAACCATTAGGCCCACTCAGGCTATATAATACTCATTTTATAGTTATGGATATTAATAAATTAATAATATTCATGGGTAGCATTTGCTCAACTATCAACCAACCATATCATTGATTTTTATTATATTTTCATATTTTTTTTTATTATTAAATTTTTTCCAATCAAAACCACAACAACGATTCAAATTTACAAAAATGTTCTTACTTTTGTTAAAATGTAAAGTTTAATTTTAAAAAGATAAATCATTCCAACACAGTCCATCAAGCAACAAGATTATTTGAGAGTGCAACCAGGGGAATATATATTGTTGTTCTTTAATAAATTAATATAAAGTTGAAGCTATATCACAAGTGAGGTCCAATTGTGCCAATATTAAACAATTTGATTCTTTGGCAGAAAATGTTACTAAAATCAATATTTGTAACATTGAGCTTGACATTGAGAAGGTGCAGCAATTCAAGGATGCTATTGAGATCATGTATTGGTTTGAATTCTTCATGGGTATGTTCTCCTTATTCATATTATTCAACTGTATGGTGTCATAGTAAAACTTTAAGATGGTAATAGTGCTTGCAATATATTTCATGGTAATTTACTTATGTTTTGGTTTGATGGTAATGGTGTGCCATGTTGGACGGATTGTCCCAGATGATTTGCCACTCCAAGGTAGGCATTCTCTTCTCTAATATGTATATATGTTGATTTGCATTTCACAATATATATCATGTGCCCTTAGGTATTCAAGGCATTGATGTAGATTGGGATAAGCAAGATTTGTGGGAGAACAACATCAAGACAAGAAAGAGGATCAAAGTCATTTGTTTTAGAAACATAAGAACCTTGTTGAGAAATCAAATAAGGACCAAGTTAGTGAATTGTGTGCTTTATAAATATGTTTATTTCCTTTGGCAACTTGGAAAGGGCACTGATTGTTTCTTTCATGCAACCTTATCACATTACCTTGATGCGGTGGACATAAAATCTGTTGCATGTGAATTGCAGATAATACATCTCAATCTTACTCAGGAAAATCCTCAAAAAATCTGTTGCATGTGAATTGCAGATAATACATCTCAATCTTACTGAGGAAAATCCTCAAAAAATCTGTTGCATGTGAATTGCAGATAATACATCTCAATCTTACTGAGGAAAATCCTCAAAAAATCTATTGCATGTGAATTTCAAATAATACATCTCAATTTTACTCAGGAAAATCCTCAAAAAAACGGTTGCATGTGAATTGCAAATAATACATCTCAATCTTACTCAGAAAAATCCTCAACTGCTTTTACCTGGAAACATGTTGGATTTCACATAATCTGTAAAATGGGTTGAGACTAATATAACATTCCCTATGCTTTTTCATGTATATTTGGACCATCCTGTTTTTTAGCACCGGGTATAATTCAAGTATCAAAGCATGGTATTAGCTTTTTGTTTGATTCTTTTTGTGATTTGTTTTTCCATGTAACCAAGCACCCCACCTTTTGGCCCATAGGCAAGGGTAAGAATAGGGCTCACAACCTTAACAACTATTGGTTTAGGAATGATTTTATAAGCAATGTTGTTGGTCACGTGTAGAAACCTTATTTTGCATGCCCACTAGGTTCACATCAAAACTATAATGGTAACTTGTGGTTATCTTTATTCTTAGTTTAGACTCTGTTGGCAGCCAATCATTTTTTTAATTGCTCTTAAAAAACGTTGCCTACACCCCTTGTCTCATTAATGACAAATCATCGTCGCATTGTGCTTCTAGACATTTGTTTCATTTTTCGACAATTGCAATTTGGTCTCGATTTGATTTTCACAACTGTAAGTGTGAAAATACCTCTTTCATCGTTTGGACCATAGTCGTCTTTTATCGATTTCTCCAAAAGACACTTCGCCATTGGTTTATCACATGACTACTAAAGGTTTTCTCGAACTTATGTCCTTGAGCATTATCTTACCTTGATTGTGCATTTGGATATGTTTGATTGCTAAGCCTGTGGGCATAAAAATTTGTTGGTTTTATTCTGAAAGGTATAATGGATTTGGTCTTATTGCTTTTATCCTTATTGCTATGGACTTTTCACTCAGCTATTATATGAGAAATTTTGGATCATTATGTTCTAAAGACTTTGGAATGAAAACATTTGAATGTGCAAATACATTGGTAAGTTTATAAAGTTTAATTCAATAAATAGCAATGGTTTGAAGGCGCATGAATTAATCATATTGGATTACAAATCGATGCTTGGTATATTGTTTGGTTGATAATACATTGAATGATTCACAGTTACAAGCTATGTATTGGCATTGATTAATTAAAAACCTTGGTGTTGAACGATTCATTGACACGATACACGATGGATATGATGGTGGATCGAGCTGTACACTTGGCATGAGTATAACACATGGTATTGGTTTTGCTCCGGTTGACTGGCACGTTAATATGATTACACACCTATTTGCTGGCCGATACACATGGTATAAACGATTATGTTTTTGATAACACTGTACTCAGTCAATTAATACAGTGCGTGGCGGTGGTAATCCCACCACCTTCGCATGCATGCAGTTAATTCCGGTCTATTCGAGCTTTGAGGCCATCAAACCTATCGTTTTTCAACTCTGTGCATTGTTTCATTCACTGTGAACCCTATCATGTACAGAGGTTATGGCTCCTGTCGTAAGGGCCGAGCCTAACGGGTGCCAAGCACTGTTGACATTCAGTGGTGCATATAGCGACCTGGAACAACACAGGTGGCTCGCTTTCATAAGGAAGTTTGATGGATATGACCTCACAGTGGCTCGGCAATTTGCGTTATCGTTTGATGGCTACCGAGCCAAAGTGGGAGATGTCCAGCTTGAAATTACTGAAGAATTTCTCAGCCTGGCAACCAGCTTGCCTGCCAAGGGACAAAAATGGTCGAAAAGTTGCAAGGTAGATGATGTCCCATGGACATTATTGTTCCAATCTCGCACAGTGAACTCATGCGACAGAGGGTTGCCTGCGAAGATGTTGAAACCCCGCTGGTATGATCTCTTGATGATTATCAAACGTTTCGTTACCTGTGAAGGCAGGTATGGGTTTATTTTCTTATTCCACCTGCGTTTATTAATGGTTTTCATGGGTTTTGAACTAAGTATGCCTCACTATCTGCACCAAAGTCTGTTCAAAATGGCTAAACGATACAAGCATAGCCAGGCTGACACTAGCCTCTTCCATGTTGGGTTGATCAAAATGGTTTTAGTTTACGAGTTAGGGTTACGTTGTGATTCTTGGAATGATTTCCTCAGCCGTAATGGTTTTGGGGAGTCTAACCCTCCACAGGTAGACAAGCCCATGGTGACCGAGAGCAAACCTACCCCTGTGCCTTATAATGTTTTATTACCTAGACCTAAGCCCGAGTCACCTACGAGTTTACCAACGAAGGTTGTGCCAAAACAAACCGAAGTTGCTAAAGCTACAACCCAAAAGACTAGAGCAAAGACTGGTGTTAATACTCGAGGCAAGAAAAATGAAAGATTGATCTCTCGCATGGCGAGGAACAAGTCTAAGCTTCCTACCAAAAAAGAGCCTATCGTTGTTAGCAAGGACTCTGATTCAGACATTGAACGATTTCTCTCTGAAGAATATCCTTACTCCGAGGGATTGTGTAGCAAACCACCTCACGATTTCGTTAGGAACCTCCCTCCTTGTCTGCGGGATAACCCTGACTTTCCTGGTATTGAGCCACTCCATGAAACCCTTGGGGAATCATCAAAACCCCCTTCTGTTCAGCCTGTTGCTGCACCTTG
>ML778312.1:870737-935666 GCA_009831015.1 Picea engelmannii
ATGTTTATTTTATATATATAAAAAAAAAAATTATATGATTTATTACATAATATGTCACTTATAAGAAATTGAATCTAGATGGAGAAAGTAATGAGTGGGCCTAATGGCTAAGAACATGTGTTTCTTCTTAAGAGGTCACAGGTTCAAATCCAGAGGTGGGTAGGGTATGTATACCTTCGTAGACTTTACCAGTCAAATTATATTTTATTTTTTATTAAGATAAATATTTATCATACAATAATGATATATTTTTCAATGTTTATTACTAATCATAAAATTAATAAATTAGATTTCAATATATATTATTTTAATATGGATAATTTACTTATTAAATGTTCTCTTTTAAAGAAAACACCGATTTATTTTATTAATTAAATAGATTTATTAAAAAAAAGATAAATATCATCTAGATTACCATTAAACATGTAAGTTTCTTTAGCTCTTTCACAAACTTTCAACCATCTTTTTGAGCACTGCATCATAATAGGTGCTCTAATTGCCTCTTTGAGACCATTGATGAAGCATCATTTAAAAAAGGAATCATATAGGCCCTCTATGCAGATTTCCAATTGCTTAGAGACAACAATATAGTCGATAATTGTGCTTGTTTGGCATAATTTTGTCACTCATCCCAAATAGTTGGTGTCACGTTCAAAACGAGCATAAAGGACTTGCATAAACAAGGTCCAAGCAATGTAGCTTCCATAAGTTTTCTTATATCATTGCCACAATTGCCAACATTTTGAATCCAAATATAAGACCCCACTTTTAGTTTATGTAGGTCATCACTAATGCCATGGAGAGAGAAATAATGTTCCATTTGGATAACCCAACCTAAGGAATTGAAACCATCAAATTTGTTCATGTCGACCTTTGGAAAGTAATGCCACGAATTATGGTCCCGAAAGTGTTGGTGAGGGTTATCAGTGAAGAGCATGTGAGTGGCCCACACTTCATTTGTCGGGGACTCTTTATTGGTTAGATTGATGTCTCGATCTAATATATGGATACCCAAGTGGGTACCTAACATTTTCAACACCTTGCCTTATTTGTTCATCATCGCAGATAGGTCTTTGAGTGAAGATTCAATGCTAGAAACCACGACTTCAAGTTGTTGGTTCTTAGTGGGTGGGAGTTGAGCTCATTGAGTATGCAAAGAATGTGGAAAACTAATCCACTAGATCCATTGTAAATCGATGGGTGGAGAAAGTAGGAAATCAACATGTGAAAACTTATTCACGAATATATTACATCTTAATTGTTGTCATAATCACCCACGAAGCATACAAATAAACATTCATATGCGAAGCATACAAATGGACATTCATACGGAAGAGTATTATCTTTTAATTAAATACTAACTATTTAATAACAATCAAATCATTATTTTATTTTTTCTACTTTTTTAAGTGTAAATTAAAAATATCTAATTTAAATTTTTGAACCAATAAAAATCATAAAAAATAAAATATTTTTCATAAATATTTTAAAAACTATAATTTTACCATTTAAAAATTATAAACTAATTATCAAATATAAAATTCTCATTTAAAAATTATTTAAATATTTTAATCATAAAGTGTATTTTATATCTACCATTTCTATCATAAGATTGGCTTTGAAAGTCAAATTTAAAATAAACCAATTTTAAATTTTACTTCAATATAACTTTACCTAATTTTAATAAGAAAATACTTAATCATTTTAATAAAAGTAAATGAAACTAACTTTTTTTTTTTAAAGTTGCAACCATCAATCTTATCAAAATCCATATCATATTGTGAATTTTAATAAGAAAATACTTAATCATTTTAATAAAAGTACATGTAATTAACTTCTTTTTTTTAAAGTTGAATCACTAAGGGAACCATTAATCTTATCAAAATCCATATAATATTGTTGGTTGTCCACCAAATCTAGAAGTACAATTATATGTAGGTTGGAATAAGGTTAAAATAATGATTTTAATAGAGATAATGATGGAAGAAATACAATAATTGTTGATTTATTTTATTCTTATTTCTTTTATGTTGGGGAAGGTGTGAGTGTAGGAGGGTGATGTTGGGTGGGTGGGTGTGAACCTTCACACCTCAACTTTAAACCTTCTCACTTCAAACATTTCTAATATAGTTATGCATAGTAAGGTTGTGTATTTTGGGATGTTATTAACTCACATGTAATGTGGAAAATGCATGATGTTCAATTGTTATGCAATGTTCTAGATATCTTCATGCAAGTTGTTTAATTGTTCATATGTTTTGAAGGTAAGCATTATTTGGTTTTGTTGTAAATGATTGTGGTTTTAGAAGGGGAGATAATTTCCCTAGTCTTGTGAACCACCGTGATCATAGATTGATTCTCCAACAATGTCGCAAATTGCAAGTTTTTAAATCTCCTTAAGCTTCTATGAGATTTATCATCATCAGGGTGTTCCTTGTATCATAAAAACATGTCATGATTCTAAGCTTGTCTTTTGGTTTATATTTATATGTTTTTTTGTTTATATGAAACTGCTTTCCTTATTGTTTCTATATAGACATTTCAATGATCTGTCGACTGGGTTCAATTATTTGGGTTACTATCTTAAGACAAGTCTGCATAAGGCAAGAGACTGGGATTGGCTTGTGGCCAAAATTTCTAAGAAAATCAGTTTATGGTATAATAGATGGATTTCTATAGGAGGTAGATACATTCTAGTCAAAATAGTGCTGGAGGGTCAGCTTGTTTATTGGATGTCTATGGAAGCTATTCCTAGATATGTTTTGAACAAGATTAGAAAGCTAATGCTTCACTTTCTTTGGAGCGACCAAAATGAATTGAAGCAATATCATCTTTGCAGATGAGAGAATTTATCCAGACCAAAGAAAAATGGAGGATGTGGGCTCACAACCTTACACATTTCAATTTGGCATTGACTACAAATACCCTATGGAGGGTTTTAACGCAGGGTGGTATTTGGCACAAAGTTATTATGGACAAATACTTTGCAAACATCACTTTTATAAACTGGTTCAGCCTTGCTTCTCAAAAAATATGCCCGGCTTCCAGGATTTGGACGAGCCTTGCCCGTTTTGTTCATGTAATTACATATTGGCTTTCTTGGCGACCAGGATCTGGTCATCTCATCTCCATCGGAAGAGACCAAATCCTAGTCATTGGTGACAATTCTTTCCTCAACGCACAGATCCTATCTAGTTTAAATCAAAAAAGAATTATTGTGCTATCACAAGCCACTGAAGGACACAATGCAATTACTCAATCTGAGTTATGGATGAGTAGTGAAAATTTGGAATTAGCCGGGGAGCAGACTTCCAAGTGGAAAAATTATACAACAAAACTTAATATGGCCAAGATTTCACTTGATAACACTGTGGACACTTTACTTTGGACTGGAGGCGATTCATCTGGGAATATCACTGTTAAAAACATATATGCAGCCCTTTTTACCACTCAGCAGCTCCCGATCTGGCGAAGTTGGAGAGTTAACATTTGGAAATGGAAGTTACAGTTGAAGATACAAATCTTTCTATGGTTGGCTGTTGATAATAGGATCCTTACCTAGGAGGTTTTAAATAAAAAAGGTTGGGAAGGCCCAGGTTACTGCCTACTCTGCAAACTTAATACTGAAGATATAGATCATATTTTTGTACATTGCACCTTTACAAAAACTGTTTGGTCCAGGATTTCCTTTAGGCTACATTTTAAAAGTACTTGGGCTGGGAACTCTCTTATAGAATGCCTTGACTCCTGGACTAAAAACAACACAGTTTCTAATAGCTTGGCGGCTATTACATGCTGGAATATATGGAATGAAAGGAACAAAACAATCTTTGAGGAGAAAGCTCCTTCTGCTTGGGTGATTGTTTTCAAGACTCTCAGATCACCTATTACTTTCCCGCATTCACATAAATTGTTGAATATAAGAGAGAGGCTGATCACACATTTTGAGGAATGTACCTATGCATATTTTGATGGGGAAGCTACAATGGGTGGACAAAATTATGGAGCAGGGGGTGTCTTAAAATTCTCAGATTCAATTGTATACAGATGGTTTGTCAATTGAGGTGGAGGAACTAATACAAAGTTAGGGGCTTCTGGGTGCCTAGGCCACTCTCACATTAGCAAAATACTCGCACATCCAAAATATTCAAATATTGGGGGACTCCAAGGTGATTATTGAATGGCTAAAACATAATGGAAATCTTCAATCCACCGCTATTGAAGGCTTGAAGCGCAAAACTTTGGAGCTGACAACATATTTTCATGATATTCACTATCATCATATCTACAGGGAGTTCAACAAGGAGGCTGATCTATTATCAAAACAAGCCTTACTGGAACCGAAAGGAAGATTATCATATTTTATTTGGGATGGAGGGACAACTGGCCCTACATATTATATGGATATATTCTAAAGTTTTATCCATAAAATTTTTCTTGAATTTTGGTCAGAGATATAGACTGAAGTCATTAGTATCTTTTGATATTATGGAGCGAAAACCTTCATTATATTAATCACTGTCTCACTGTGTTGAGGTTTTATGGTTTCCCTATGATGTATCATTATATTAGTAATTGTCTCACTCAGTGTTTATGTCATTTTGTTTTCTTTTTGGATCTTTTGTATCAGCTGTGTTTCAAGGATCCCTCGAAGATGTAAAAAAAAATATTATCTAATATAATTTTGAGCTAATTTTCATTTGGAAAAATATAGACATTTCCAATAAAATTGTAATAAATGTTGTGAATAAAATCATCAACACTAAAACTGGAAAAGATCCATATCAAAATTTAAAAAAAATACAAATAAAAACAGATATCAAAGAAAGCTAAATAAAATATAATCTAATAATAGTAAAGTGTTTAATTTAATATGTTCCATT
Source organism: Picea engelmannii (assembly GCA_009831015.1). Taxonomy (NCBI): domain Eukaryota; kingdom Viridiplantae; phylum Streptophyta; class Pinopsida; order Pinales; family Pinaceae; genus Picea; species Picea engelmannii. Next base: position 875,621 of record ML778312.1, read on the forward strand.
TATTAAAACAATTAAAATGATTTAAATAAAAGTAAATGAACTTTTCCTAAATTTAAAGAACAAATTAAGTTGATAGATAATCTTATAAAATCCCACTAACTTTTTAAAAAGAATTACGGTGAATATAAGGCAATCTAATCAAATCACACGAAAGTTTAAAGGAAAAAGAATTAGGGTGAATGTATGGAAGTTTAAAGGATGACGGTGAATTCTTTTTCTACATACTTTAATAATTAGGGTATAATAATCGATACTTTGTTCACTCTACTAGTAATTCATAATTGATACTTTGTTGACACTAATGTTTCCAATGATATTCACTTTACTGTCCTGCTTTATTCATCGACCAAAATATTTGTTTGGATAACATTCCTTTGCTCCAAACACAAACCCAAGGCTTCCTCACTTCTTATATAATATCGTATCACATTGATCCCACTGCCACTCTCACAGCACCCCAATTTTTTTCAGTCCTTTATTTCGTTCCAGTAATTCCCATTGTCAATCTCTCTCTGCTATCAGCTATGGCAGAGGCATATGTGACAGGAGCGACGACCAACGTGACAAGCACCATTATTGTTGCGATTTTCCAAAAGTTGAACGATGTTATTGAGTTAGAGGGAAACCTCCAAATTTTGGATACTGACTTTACCACTATGGAGGGCTTGTTAATCCATATTCGCAACCAGTTCCAAGATCAGCAGAAGGGGCTTCCCGGACCCGTGGAAATATGTTTGGAAAACATGAACAATGCCCTTGGAGAGGCCAGAGATCTGATCGATCGGGCCAAGAGACATAGAAAGCGAGGCTGGTGTGTTCGTTGCTGCTGCTTCCTCTGCAACCCCAACATGCCCACGCAGGTTAGAACTTGGAAGACCAGGTTTGATGGCCTCTTTCACAAGATTGAAAATAACTTTTCGATATATGCAAAGACTTAGCAGATTGCGTCCTCCATGGCGCCTCAGGAAGAAGAGCTGCTTCTTCAACCTGTGCCAGACTCTGGCTATATAGGCTTGGGTATTCGGTCCGCTCAGGATCAGCTGCAGACATGGCTCACCGAACCTCATTGCCAGTCTCGTGTGATCGGCGTGTATGGCATGGCGGGCGTTGGCAAGACGTCCTTGCTGAAAGTCATCTACAACACCTACAAGAAGGAGGTCAGTGGTATCTTTGATGTCGTTGTTTGGTTTGCAGTTTCTCAGAACTTTTAAGCAGTTGCAGGCTTCCATTGCTGAGGAATTGAAATTAAATCTGTACACCCACTGGCAATTGCATCAAGGGTTGATGAACCATGGAGAGGACGAGTGTATCATGGTGGTGGATGGGTACAACCGTCCGTTCCCTCGGGCTGAGCCCCAAGAATATATAACTTAATAATAATAAGCATTTTAAAAGTTTTAATATTAGAATTTTTATACGTTATATAAAAATCATAATTTATTTGGTAAATGTAAATATATCTATAGTGTTGTTGATATTTGGATTTCTGGATTTATAATTGTGTAGGTCCAACTTTTCTAGTGGAGACTTCTTTTTTCCGGTCAAGAAAATTGCTCTTTATATTAGTTAATATAAAATATACAACACTGGATCACTTCTTACAATAAGAGCTGATCTTAATATCAAACGGTAAATAGGTACTATATGCTGAGGACATAAAAAATGATACCCTGGTGCAAATATCCATAACAGTAGAAAACACAAAAAACTCTATTCAAAACATCCGAGAGCATACAAAAGAGAGATTAGAAAACAATAATGGATCTAGTAAGGCCTGGTTCATTATCAACCCATGTAGTGTAAACAATCTTTCCGTTGTGATCTCGATCCTTGAGCGCTCTTTTGGAAAGAGCATCTGCTGCCTTATTGAAATCCTGATAGGTATGATGAAAAGATAAACCAGTGAAATGAATATGAAGCCTCTTTATACGATCCTTCCACCCTTCCAGCGCAAGGCTATGGAGACTGCCGCTGTCATTGAACCAATCGATGACCAACTTTGAGTCCCTAATGATTTGAAGAGTCTCAATGTTGAAGATTTTTGATAAAAAAAGTGTGGTCCAGACTCCCATCAACTCCACCCTGTTGTTGGTACCTGCACCAATATTTAAAGTCCATTTAATAATATAGCTTTTATTGTAACAAATGACTCCACCAACACCGCTGTTTTGATCGTCCCCAACAGTCGCGCCATCAAACCATCCCACATTCTCTTGAAACCGAGGCAAAGCCCTGATATTGGAGGTGGAAATTTGCACGTGTGTTTCCTTAATAGCGTTATAACGCAACATCACCTTCGTAGCTACCATCTGTAGGATGGTTGATCCAAAATCGAAGAGAAGATTGTTTCTTTCTAACCATATGCACCAACACATAGCTGATGGGAGAGTAATGTAGGAATGATGTTGATCATCGAATAAAGTGAGACATTCATCAACAAATTGACCCACCTAGGTCAACTTAGTATTAAGGATTCCTGCTAATAAAGACCAGACCTTTCGAGTGAAAGGACAAGAAACAAACAAATGAAAAACTGACTCCTGATTACATCTGCACAAAATGAAAAAACTCGAGCCTTCCCAACCGCTAGCTAGCAAAACCTCTCAAGAAAGTATTCTATTTTTTAGGAGCAACCAAAAAAACAGTTTCAGTTTAGAGCCATATGCCATTTCCAAAGCTTATAAGCCCATCCCCGGGAAGCTAGAGCCCGCATACTATCAGACAGTGCTCTATATAATTTTTTGACAGTTGGGTAATCCGATCCGCCATGGCCCGACCACTTTAACTCGTCCTCTAAAGGAGCTAAGAGGATACCTATGCTAGCTAGCGCCCTTCTATACTGTTCCCATTCCTTTGCTAGATCATCAAATAAACCAAGTTGATTTGCATCTTTCCAATATGAGGTTTGATGCGTAGGCAAGGTAGAGTTCTTTGCTTGATAAAGGAAGGTTATCCTGCAGTTTTTTAGGGTAGTCACGAGAGCTTGTGACAGAAAAGAATTCAATCCTAAACCCATAATTTGATCTCTGTCATCCTGAATAAACATCCCATTACCCGCCTTCCAACAGAGCCAATGATCTAAAAGTGGCTTCGTTTTTAAAAGGTTTCTCCATACTGGAGAATATTCCCCCTGAGCTCTAAACTCCAATCTAAAACACCTTGATATTGACACATATGGAAAATATTTATCTTTTATGACTTTTTGCCATATCCCCTCAGTAGATAAACCACACCATAACGTTTTTTCCGCCAATGCTTTGTTGAAGCATGCCAAATTCTTTATTCCCCCATCCTCTAGCTTTCTTTGGCCTGGCTATGCTATCTCGGTTGCAAAAGTGGAGACTTTTCTTTTCCTTACACCCTGACAACATGAAAGAATAGATCATCTGTCTCAATTTTTCGAGTACTGAGTTTGGAACAACAACCATTGACATCCAATAGACAGGTTGGCTCATCAATACTGCCTTTATCAAAACTAGACGGCTGTCGAGTGTAAGCCATTGGTTGCACCAATGGTCTATTCTTTTTTCGAATTTTTTTAGTAACCAACACCAGTCTTCAGCTTTATAACAGTTGGGCTTTAAGTAAAATCCCAGGTACCCAAAACCTGTATCAATAGGCTCAAATCAATACAGGAATAGCGCTTTAAAAGGCAACAGTCCCTCCTCCTCCATACCCGTCGAGTGGAAATTTGATTTGTCTTTGTTAATCTGAAGACTCGTGGCATTTTGAAAAAATTTCAGGATGTCAGCTATCACAATCCATTCTTCTACACTGGCTCGCGACATGATCAACACGTCATCCACAAAGAGGAGATGTAGAATCCTAGTGATTCTTGAAACCTTTATGCTTGTTAGCGCGCCAACTTCTTTCTCCTTTCTAATGAGAATACTTAGGCTTTCCATAACCAAAATGAAGAGGAATGGCGATAGTGGGCAACCCTATTTGAGGCCCTTACCCCTATGAAAGAATGAAGATGGTTCACCATTGATTAAGACTCCATACGAGACATAAGTGACACAACTCATGATCCAACTTGTAGAGGCTAGACTGAAGCCGGATTTGATGAGAATCATCCTCAGAAAATCCCAATTGATTAAATCATAAGCTTTTCTTAGATCAATATTTAAGATTAAATCCTTTTGATTTTAATGTTGTGGAGGCATTCCTGTGTCGTACTGTTGTGAGTGGGAAATCCCCTTACAGACTAGCAAATATGGTTATATTATGCATGCGGATATGACCAAAAGAAACCTACTTTCCACCTTCATCCCCAGACTTAAACCCCATTTCTTTTCAACAAATACATGGTCAGACCAACATACCTTGTTCCAGGCGTTCGATGTCGATCCTTCTTCACGCTTGATCACTTGTTAGCAGTTCTCCTCCCAAGGCTGACCTACATACAAAACAAGCAACAAACTACACATGCATTTTACCTACAGAATAATGGGTTAGAGATTCAAACATGTATTTAACAAACTATGAAGAAATTCTAAAGTGGGATGGGAAAACCATTTCTTTATTACTTTGAATGAATCAACATACAATGTCGAGACCAACCACCGCTCCGCGAACCTGATCCTGGGCTCCTCTTCAAATGTCCTCCAACTTATTTTCTTTGTATTGCTCCTTGCACACTGATGGCTAAAGGGTTGGGACGATGGGAATGTGAAATTGAGTAGAGTTTTTTACTATTCTTCTCTTTTTCCAAATGGGATCCCTACCCCTTCTTTTATATGCTAGAAGGAGCTAGGTATTTGGTCAAACCCTCGGCCATGCATGGCCGAGAGATTCAGTTAACTCACCCAAAGCTATGTGTTCTGTCGACAACTTTCCTTTTTTCGTGCTTTTGTAGGTACACGCGGGTTGTTTTAAGTCAGCTAGCGTGTACACGCGTGCAGTAATGGAGTAGGGCGCATGTGCCCTTATAAAAGAGGTTTTTTAAAGAGTTGTTTAGCAGTTTTTTGGCAAAGAAGGAATCTCAGCTGGCCTGCTGCCAGGTAAGCATGTCTGGTGAAAATTAGGGTTATAACAGATGCCCCCTAATGTGTGAGGTCAGAAGAGCATCTGATGGCCGAAATACATTACCATTCTTTACTGATGTGCCGAACAATTGAGCCCAAGGATTAGGAACTGGGAGGCGCCGTCTACAAAATAACAATTGTCTCACCGAGGCGGGCATACCCATGCTCGGGATATAATAGAATCATGGCTACCAATCAAATACACTGTAGATACATGTCATATAACTATATAGAGAGTAGCCGCGAACAATACACATCAGAGCTACATCTCAAAATCAAAAAGATATACATATAGAGTATCCATCTTCTAGAAGCTGATACGACCTGATGGCTGGAGATGAGGTCTTCAAAGCTCGAGCAACAATTTTAAAATCTTCAAAACTCAGGTAGGAGTGTAATATGAGTGTACAAATGCACTACCCAGAGGTCTTCGACGACTCGTAGGTCATGGACTAGATAATCTTGATGATCAGACTGAAGGCTTCATTGATTTCGAACAAGGACTTGATTGGAGATTCAGGATTGTCGGGTATGAAGGCAAGAGACAAACTGCAGAAGGGACGACTCAGGATTGGTGACAAACTTCCCTTGGACAATAGCATGACAAATGATGAGACTCAGGCAACATGGCATTAACATAAGTTTACGAGGCAGGAGGCAATGCAAACTCTCCATATGTTTGGAAGAATAACCAAATGGAGGAGGACACAACTCTATGTAGCAAGAAAAGAATCCTAAGGTCATATTAAATCCTAGGGTTTTATGAACAAACGGACATATGTGCTTTATCCAAGGGCGACTCATTATGTTGCCAATAAAGAAAATACTTTTCCCTTCCTCTTTTTGGGGTATATTTGATTTTTTTGTCTTTTTTCAATAATGTAGGAAAAAGAATAAAAGAATGTTACGTTACAAAGGAGGAACGCGTGTTGCAAACATACAAGTTCAAGGCACAAGGACAAGATTGATGTTCAGAGTAAGGACACTCAGGAAAAATCCTCTAGGGGCCAAAGGTGTCAATATGCATAGGCAAAGCGCTACAGGGCTTGCGTTTAAGGCATGCTTCAGATGGGTCAGTTGAGAGCAACATGGAGCTGGCATTAGGCCAAAAACGCAAGTATGCAAATGCGATTAATAAAACACACAATGGTAACGTCCTTCGATGTAAGTTTAACGAGCTCAGAGAAGGTAAGCTCGACGAATTTTCATATTTAGAGAGTCTGAAAAAACGTAAAAGGAGACTCCATTGGGGTACCTTTTTCGAAAGTAGTCTAGTCGGTTCGAAAAAGGGGTAAACTAGCACCGACAAGACGTCTATTCAAAACCATTTTAATGAGTGTGATAAAGACAAGATCACTCGGCCATTTTTTCATTTTTAAGGAGTCTGAAAAAAGCTTAACTATGGACTCCGTCAGGAATATTCTTCTGGACTAGTTTAACGAGTGTGAAAGAATAAGGTCACTCAACGATCTTTTCAATTTTAGGGAGTCTGAAAATAGCTTAACTATGGACTCCATGGGGGTTCCTTTTCGTAAATTTAGTCCCTCAGGCCCAAAAAATGGGTAAAATTATCCCTGAGGGTACTCTTCTAGAGAATGAATGTTCCTTAGAGTATACCTTTGTTCGTACAGTTGACCGTCCCGACCGAAAAAGGGGTAAACTACCACCGGACAGACGTGACTTCAAATTTCAGTTTAACGAACGTGACATGCCACAAGATCGCTCGGCAATATTTTCATGTTTAAAGGGTCTGAAAAGGGCTTAAAAGAATACCCGTGTAAGGAACGTTCTTTTGGATCAATTTAACGAGTGTGAAGAAACAAGGTCACTCAACAATCTTTTCATCTTTAAGGAATCTGAAAAGGGCTTAAAGAAGACTCCATGTAAGGAACGTTCTTCTGGATCAATTTAACGAGTGTGAAGAAACAAGGTCACTCGACAATCTTTTCATCTTTAGGGAGTCTGAAAAGGGCTTAAAGAAGACTCCATGTAAGGAATGTTCTTCTAGATTAATTTAATGAGTGTGAAGAAACAAGGTCACTCAACAATTTTTCATCTTTAGGGAGAGTCTGAAAAGGGATTAAAGAAGACTACATGGGGGCTACAACTCATGTATGAAACTGGTTCAGGTAAAGCCCATTGCTAGGCTCAGACCAAGAGTCTCTTCGATAATCAACTTGGGAAGTCTCCCAAAAGGGAAGAAAACACAAACCACGGTGTAAGTCCTCCTATGGGATAGAAACCATAGTCATGGCTTCAAGGATAGCCTCATCTGAAGACAATTCAAAATCAGAGAAATCACGCAAATGAGGGTCGACAGTCCCAAAGGGTGAAGTAAATTGACCATACTCCATATGACAATGGAGGTTCTCACCAGGACTGACAGAGTTTATCAGCGAAGAATCACGATCACGAGGGCTCGAGGATCTACTAACAACGAGATCAGACTCAGAAGGATACTCAAGCCTACTTGGACCAAGAGGGGGAAACAAGGGCTCCCATGCCCCCATTGGATAAACCAATGGATCAATTATTGAGACCAAATCTCGAGAGGGAACACATGATTGCACAGGTTCATGCTCAGAAGCAATTGAACATCAAGGATAAGATGCCACATAATTAACCCGTGGTGGGGTAGAGTCTACACGAACACTAGGAATATATAAAGGGCTAGTTTGAAATAATTCCAAATTAGGATGGTGATTATTAGATGCCAGCTGGTCGATAGTGACAATGCTTCCATTGTGAGGGAAATGCATCACCCGGAAGAGCGTAGACACCACAACATTCATAACATATACATAATCACGCCCGAGAAACATATTGAAGTCTAACGGGCCTTGCACCACTATAACATCGACATGGACAATATTCCCACCTAACAAGATAGGCAACTGAGGAAGAACCCCCAAATATTCACTAGGATGTCTGTCAAAAGCCAACAGTTCATGAGAAGAAGACACAAGCTCGGGAGATCCCAAGACTTTCCAAACTGAGGAGGATTAAATACCTGCAGAGGATCCTTCATCTACAATACATCGATAAATGTTTGTTGAATTAACTTCAACCCTTATTTAAAAAGGTGCGGCAGAAGGAAGACAAGGCTCAACAAGGTCATTCCAATCAAAGGAAACCATCCTAGGGCTTGGAGGGGGTGTGCTCGGAATGAGTGGAATGCCTCCTTGTTCTGAAAGTACTGAACCAGAAATGCTAAAAACATAGTCGGTAGACACGTCACTCCCCAAAAGAGGAGTGGGATTAGCCAATGACTGCATTGGCATGACCACTTTCGCAACCGATGGCCGAATAGGCTGCGGGACTACATGGTCTGAAGGAACTTCACCCCCCAAAAGAGGAGTGGGATCAACCAATGGATGACTAGGCTGTGGGACTACATGGTCTAAAGGTACCTCACCCCCCAGAAGAGGAGTGGGATCAGCTGATGAATGCATTGACATGACTACTTTCGCAACCAATGGCTGAATAGGTTGCGAGACTACATTGTCTAAAGGTACCTCACCCCCCAGAAGAGGAGTCGGATCAGCCGATGACTGCATCGGCATGACCACTTTCGCAACCAATGGTTGAATAGGCTGCGAGACTACATGGTCTAAAGGTACCTCACCCCTAGAAGAGGAGTCTGATTAGCCGATGACTGTATTGACGTGACCACTTTCTCAACCAAAGGTTGAATAGATTGTGAGCAAACCCAAGAAGAATCAGAATCAGAAGAGCTTGTAGACAGGGACCACAATCTTTGTACCTCTGGAATGCCAGGGCATAAATGAGTAAGGTGATCTCCCTTGCAAAGCTTACAAGGGAACTTAGGCTTACGTCTTATCCGTCTAGGTTTCTCAACAGAATCAATGCCCCCAGCATGACTGGCAGTGGTTGGTTGCACATCTCCAACATGACTTATAGAGGTTGGTGATGGTTCGATAACATGACCATAGAGGCTACAAACCTATTGTCAGTATGACTAGCAGGTACTGGACTTCCCCCCCCAGCATGATTTGCAGAGGGTGGGTGATTGCCCCCAACGTAACTTGTAGAGGCTGGGTGTTGGTCTTCAACGTGACTTGCATAGGTTGTTGACCTATCTCCAACATGACTTGCAGAGGTTGGTGATTTCTTCTTCCTATTCTTCCTCTTTCTATTTCGTTTAGACTTCCGGTTACTAGTAACTGTACTTTCACTAGAGGTTGGAGAAGGAGGAGGAGAAGAATTTGCTGACAAATAAACATCAACAGGGTGCCCATGACATAAAGTGTTTAACTAAGAAGTTTCAAGAGAATTTGGGACATTTGGAATGGTACCCAACCAAACCGGTAGTCCCACATTCAACCCAGGAATGTACAAAGTGGCGATCAAAGGGACACCAACATTTCCGAAGAAGGGAAAAGCAAAAGAATCCACTTGTGAAGGGGATCCTTGGTTGGTATCACTGGGAACTTTAGCCATGAAGATCTTATGCACAGGTTCTCCCCTTGCGAGATCGTTCAAATCTCTAAAAGTCTCACACACTGACTCTAAAGAACCAGTGGTATCAAAACAACGCCTATAAAAAGGCAGCTCCATGTTTCTAAGTGGAAGACCAAAAAGGTCCTCACGACCGACGAAGTGGGCGGTCTACCACCCTAGGTCAGAGACCCAAAGCCACGAATGACTAACTCACTATGGAAAACTAGGGATCATAGAGCACACACTAAAATTTCCTAAAGGCAAATCAAGCAAATGACTAACTAGTTGGAAGAACAGTTACACCAACCAACACTAAAGCAACTTACTGGTGCAAGTGCAACTCGCATACGGAAGCACCCTCCGGGTATACTCTGCAAAGCGTGGCCCGATGTCTGCCCTAGGTACTACAGTATACCCCCACGGTCACCTGTGTAAGTCCCTAAAAAATATAGGCAACTAGGTTGCCAGCGTGCGAACAGTTACTAGGCGAGTATAGTCGAAAGTCGGATAGACCACAATGAGCAGGGTATCGAGCCCGAAACTTGTAAAGGGTATCGAAGGCAAGTGGTTCGGAAGACAACTAAGGACCTCGAACGGATTTGAGACCCACAAAGCTCCATGGAAAATGCAATCGACAGAATCCCAAGACAAGCCCTCTATATGTGTTCTCCACTACGATTGGTCCAGCTTTGGAGGGGTTATCTCCCTTACCTTTCCGCACACGATCTTGTGTTTAGCCCCTGTGTTAGAGGGGGGTCACGGATAACTTTCACGATATTGGACTTCTACACTCCTTAGCACAGACTCATATGTTTGTTTTATAGCCTTGAAGAGTTTCGTCTCCAACCTAAATCAAGGCTCTAGCCTAATCTAGTTGATGGACCCTACAAACATAAAGTCTAGTAAATTTTAATCAGTGTTCTTTTTACTGGCTTGATTAACTGAAAAGGGTACAGTAGTGCAACTGATGGTGTTAACACTCTTGCGGAAAACAATGAAACTTATATGAACACTGGCAAAGAATGATTATAATTCTTATTTTCTTATTTTCTTATTTTTACTTTTGAAATGCTTTTCAAATTAGAAGAAAACACAACGCTATGCTAATTTCTTTTTCTTTTTCAAATAATAATGCAAAGAAAATGCTAGGAAAGAAAGAGATATAACAAAGTAAGTTTTTTTTTTTATATTTTCTTCCAATCAAAGTAGAAATAACAAAATATTCTAAAAGAAACAACTAAGAAACAGAAGAAATCTTTTAATGAAAAAGCAAGCTATTGCTGTGATCAAACCCAAGTTACTAACCGCTATGACAGAGACCCAAAAACCTGAGAGGTATAATTCTTGACAAAGGAAAGGATGGTTGCCTTACCCTAAATAAAAGTTTTCTCTATAGGCACACTGCTGACAGTTAAACAACAAGCGTATGCATGCGAGATGTGTAAAGTCAGGGCGCGTGTACACGCATGCAAACCTTATATAGGCCGCATGTACTTCTGGAACTCTAAAAATTAAAAGGACAAGAAATCAAGCCCAAGAAGAGATTACTAGTACTGAGAACCATAATCTCTTGAAGACTCAGATACTTACTTTGACAGAAAAAAGAAAACAATTGAAGGAAAATTTCATAGAACAAAACCAATCTGAGGTGAAACCTAAGCTACAAAACTGCAAAAACAGAGACTAGAATGAGTTCCAGAAAACCCCTAAGAAGGATTATTTCTGACAGGGGAGAGGATGACTGCTTCTCTAAAAGAAATTTTCTAGAATCATACACGCGACTGACACTTCCTCAGCTAGTGTGTACACACAGGCTGTGGGAAGGTAGGGCGCGGGTACATGCGTGCATACCTTATACAGGCCACGTGTACCCTTCTGGGTCTCGAAAAAAAAATGTAGTCAAGTAAAGAAACATAGATAACTGGTATGGAAGACCAAAATCTTCATTATCTCAGACTTTTGCAGAAAATTTAAAACAAGAAATGAAACCAGTTCTTAAAAATACCCAAAAAATATTCCCAGAAATCCTAGAGATCTCCCCAGTATGGTCGCCAATTCTGTTGTGAGTGGGAAATCCCCTTATGGACTAGAAAATGGGGTTATATTATGCATGCAAATATGACCAAAAGAAACCTACTTTCTACCTTTGTCCCCAGACTTAAACCCCATTTATTTTCAGCAAATACATGGTTAGACCAACATACCTTGTTCCAGGCATTTGATGTCGATCCTTCTTCACTCTTGATCACTTGTTAGCAGTTCTCCTCCCAAGGCTGACCTGCATACAAAAAAAACAACAAACTACACATGCATTTTACCTACAGACTAATGGGTTAGAGATTCAAACATGTATTTAACAAACTATGAAAACTTCTAAAGTGGGACGGGAAAAGCATTTCTTTATTAATTTGAATGAATCAAATTACAATGTCGAGACCAGCCATCGCTCTGTGAACCTGATCCTGGGCTCCTATTCAAATGTCCTCCAACTTCTTTGCTCTGTATTGCTCCTTAAACACTGATGGCTAAAGGGTTGGGACAATGGGAATGTGAAGTTGAGTAGAGTTTCTTTACTATTCTTCTCCTTTTCCAAATGGGATCCCTACCCCTTCTTTTATAGGCTAGAAGGAGCTAGGTATTTGGTCGAACCCTTGGCCATGCATGGTTGGGAGTTTAAGTTAACTCACCCAAAGCTATGTGTTTCATCGACAACTTTCCTTTTTTCATGCTTTTGTAGGTACACACAGGTTCTTTTAGGTCAGCTAGCGTGTACACACGTGCAGTAATAGAGTAGGGTGCGTGGGCCCTTATAAAAGAGGTTTTTTAAAGAATTGTTCAATAGTTTTTTGGCAAAGAAGGAATCTGAGATGGCCTGCTGCCAAGTAAGCATGTCTGGTGCAAATTAGGGTTATAACATGTACCCACCACATCGAGGATCTTCCTTCCATGTAAAAATCCCAATTGTTCTTCTACTAGACCTTTGGACATAATAGGCCTTAATCTGTTTGCCAACAATTTGGCAATGATTTTGTAACATAAATTACAAAGGGAGATAGGTCGATAATCTCTAAAAGTTGATGGCTTATTTTCTTTAGGAATTAAAATTATGAAGGTGGTGTTTAAATCTTTTATAACTTCTCCAGTCTGCCTTGATTCCTCGACCATGCCAAGAAGATCCTCACCCACCAGATCAAAGTAGTGGAGGAAAAACTCCATTGTCCAGCCATCTGGGCCCAGGCTTTTATCTCTTGAAAAAGCCTTCAAAATATTCACAAGGTCTACCATAGTGCATGGTTTTTCCATCAACAGAGCATCTTCCTCCGACACCAGAGAAGGATAAAGATTGACAACTAAAGTATGGTCTTAGTTGATAATACCTGCTGTCGTGCCGAAATGTTTGAAATAATTTACTGCTTCCTCCTTTAAATCTTGTTGACTCGATAGTTTCTGACCAGTCTCTGAAAGTAATTCCCATATCTGTTTGCGTTTTTTTCGATCACTTGCATAGTGATGAAAAAAATTAGTATTGCGATCCCCACAATTTAACCAAATGGCTCGGCTTTTCTGTCACCGAGAATTTTCCTCTGCCTTGAGTAAAAGGTGTCTCTCACCTTCCTTTTTCTTTATCAGATCAAATATCCCCATATTCTTAAGATCCGCAAGGGAAGCTTGATACAAAATCTGAAGTTCCTCCTCTAACTCATCCAATTTTTGTGACATAAGTTTTTTAAAGTTCCTGCTCCATCTCTTGATTTCCAATTTTAGGCATTTTAGCTTCCACACCAGTCTTCTTTGGCGGTCTGTCTCTTGTAGAAACTTTGGGTCTTGCCAAATTTCCATAACAATATGAGAAAACGCTTCCTCTTGCAACCAACTCGGATTTAGTTTAAAGGGGTAACAATTTTGTTGATAGGCACCATCAAGTTGTAGAATGATAGGGGTGTGGTCCGATACATAGGGTAATGCTACCCAAGCTCAATACCTTGTCACCTTCCCTAGCAGGTCGGTTGAAACAAATTGTCTATCCAAGCATTTTTGAATTCTATCCTCTCCCTTGTGCCCATTCCGCCATGTAGGTATCACAACATCTAGGAGAATGTCTACCAGACCACCCTATGAGAAAATTTCCTTTAAGAAAAGAGCCAAAGGATTTGAGTGACCAGTAGAGCCCCAACTCTCCCCTTCCTATAAAGTGAAATTGAAGTCACCTGTGACTATCAAATTTTGTTGGGAGAAAAGATCTCTATATTTTACCTTTTGCCAGAACGATTTCCTGTCAGTACACGATCCATAGACATTGAGAAAAGAAAGTTGACCCTTTATCTCAAAACTGAAACCTGTCAACAGTAGCCCACCACAGCAAATAAAAGGTCTCAAATCAAACTTTACGGGGTCCCAAGCAACTAAAAGACCCTCCGATCTTCCATTCGAACTTACAACTGCCGAGTGCCAATGAGGTTTGAGCCTGGTGATAAAAGCAAGAGCTCTAAACTCGTCCACTAAGGTCTCTTGTAAGAAAAGAATCTCTGGTTGGTTTTGAAATAAAAGACGACGAACCGAGGCAAGTTTTTGGGAACCCCCCACTCCCATTATGTTTAGAGACAACAATATCATGACTTAAGGTGTGCTAGGGCTTTAATGCCTATAAGCGCCCCAAGTTCAGAATCAGAAGAAGAGAACGAAACCTGGTCCTTAATACAAACCTCCACTCGTTTGTGAGCACTTCGAGTTTTAATGGGTGATAATTCATAGCCTAAACCCTTCGACCAGACAAAACCCTTTGCACCCATAGAAGGAGGGTCTGCCCTTGAAACCTGAGAGGTACTAGTATGAGCCTCAGGAGAAACAAAATCGATAAGTTCCTTTCCTTTATAAGTTAGCAAAGCTTTCGGCTCCAGAAGTTCATGTAAATCCGGAACAAGTGAGTCAAGAACCGCAGAAAGGCTACAGTCCCCCCTAGTCAATGCTCCTAACACTTCCGTGCGTCTAAGGTCCTGAATAGAAGAGTGGAGGGCCGCTTCAGTCTCCTTGAGCAACAAAACTGTTGGTTCCCCCGTAAGAGAACCCATACAAAATTCCATATCCAAAGAATCTTGAGCAAAAACTCTCCCTGCCCGGTCCCTCTCCCTAGCAAGAGAAGAAGGCCCCATGACTGTGGATAAACTCGAAACACCCACGGGTAGCCCCAATACCTCCGTGATAGAAGGTGAGGGAATCACAAAGGGAATAAGAACACTTTGAGGCTGTGACTGACCTCCCCAGGGCTTTGGTGCCTACCTAGAAACAAGTCTGGTAAAGAGTCCATCTCTCATGACTTGACTGGGGTTTCTGTAAGTATAGGAGGAGTGTCCCTGCCAAAAGAGTGGTCCAAAGAAGAATGTTCCCAAGAAGTTAGAGAAAAGTAGAGGGATGGACAAAGAGATTTAAGATTACTAGTAAAACTATTGTCAGTCTTGTCTACCTCAGGTGAAGCATCACCATGAAAACAAACATTCCAGCCGCTCGAAGAAACTTTCGGAGGATCAGAGCTAGCAGGTTGTCGTAGTAGAGATGACTCGGATGAAGAGTCGTCCGGATAGGTTTCTTGACAGTCACGGTGGAGCTGATCTGTCTGTCTGCATCTGGTGCACCTGAATGGAACCCCTAGAAAATCAAGTGACTGTGTTCGAATTAACCCCCG
This sequence comes from Picea engelmannii, assembly GCA_009831015.1. Taxonomy (NCBI): domain Eukaryota; kingdom Viridiplantae; phylum Streptophyta; class Pinopsida; order Pinales; family Pinaceae; genus Picea; species Picea engelmannii. Next base: position 890,789 of record ML778312.1, read on the forward strand.
CCACTCCATTTCAACTGCCTCTGGAAGACCCGCATGAATGTCTATCTCCACTAAGACACAACACAGGTGCTTATCCCCCGCAAGAAGAGCCTCCTCATCAACCACTATAAAATGACCAAGCCCATTGGCTATCTCCATGAGAGTCCGCTTGTTCCACCATTGAAGCAGTAAACTCGACAAAATCACCCAAAGGTGTGGGAGTTGGAAATACTCCTTTGTTGGGTCAAATGAAGTGCACCAATGCTTCAACATGATACTTCCACCATCCACCACCCACCTAGAGTCTAGAATGAGAGAAGCATCCTCCGGGTTATGACACTTGAAACCAAACCAGCCCCGCATTAGATAAATAATCTCAGGTGAGTAACCTAAGAGGGGCTTCCAAGTAATATCCACCCAGTAGGCCAGTGAGACTTTCACTAACTTATGGTAGGATAACCTGTCGACGAGGGTGCACAAAGCCATTGTGCAAGCATCCTCAAGCCCAACATCGGAGCCAAGGATGAATCAAACTTTTACTTTGTTTGATTTCCAAGGTTTGTAGAAACGAGGTCCCAGTCTGAAAGTTGGTGGAGAACGCAACATTTCCTGAGTTGCAGAACCTGAAAACAAAATGCTTCGTTTATGTCCAGTAGTAGGAGGCTTACTCCCACCAGTATGACAAGCTCTAGCCAGGGACTATGGGCTAGAAACAAAGCAATGCGGAACTATAGAACTAGAAGAAGGTTTGTTAAGAGTCCGGTCAGGAGGGTGGAGCTTAGCAAGAGGTGGTTGTTTCTCCGAAGCCTTGGTAATCAATTCTGCTTGTTTCCAAAAAGCCTCATCCACCGAGCTCATTAAGGTGTTTACTTCAACTTCTGTCATTTTTTAATGAGGATCCGCCACCTTGACCACCTCGAAATAGGAACCAAGACCGTAACAGTTATGTGAGGTGGTTGGCTCTGCGTCACCTGGAACCAAACTAATGAGAAGTGACAGGGAGAACCTTAGGGCGAAGAAGGAGTTAAATGCCACTAACTCCGAGAAATGAAAGGTGAATCCATATCAGAAGCCAGTGCACTCGACATCAAAAACTCTGAAAATCCTTCAATAAAGAACACTTAAGACCCGCCAGAAACAAGGACGAGCTATAGAAAGATGACAAGGCTCATCATAAAAAAAATGATGACGAGAGATGACCAGTATAAATACATAGCCGAGTTTGCTCAGAACCCTGATAAAACTAGGCACAAGTAAAATACAGGAAAAAATAGGCATAATCAACGATAAGACATTCCCATCATAACCCTAAAACCAGTAGTAAAAACTATTGCACTTTAGTAAGGAATTCGTCCTCCATTGTTGTAGCGTCCTCGCAACTTGCTTGACTCTCCTCTAGTGGAGACTAGTGGAGACTTCACCCATCATGAGAGACTCTTGAAGCATGAATAATTGAAAAGAGTGTTGTAGAGAAGCTTTTTAAAGTAGAAAAATGAGACTGTTGAGGATAGAATGTGACTATTGAAGTATGAATAATTGAAAAGACTATTGTAGATAGAATGTGACTATTGAAGTATGAATAATTGAAAAGAGTGTTGTAGAGAAGTTTTTTAAAAGAGAAAAATAAGAATTCTGAAGATATGATGTGAGAAAATAGTCCTTATAGTTAAGGAGAGAATATATCTGTAGCCAATTCATAGAGTAATAAACGAATAAATAATTTAATGTAAAAAGGAATATAAAATAATAATAAAAATAAGAAAAGTTGCGTTGAAGAGTAATGAAAGTAATTGAACATAGTTAATAATAATTAACAAATATATATTTATTAATAGTAAATTAAAAAGGACTTTAGATTAAATTGATTAAAATGGGGGTTAATTAATTGATAATTAATTAATTACGGAGAGAAAAAATGGGAAGTGAGAATATATTGGTAACCAATAAATTACAAAGAATTCAAATGATAAAGTAATAAATAAATTACAAAGAATTCAAAGGATAAAGATAAGGATAATTAAAGGTTCTCTTGGAGAATAATTTGAAGAATAAAAATGATTGATAGAGGTAATATAGAAGGGACTTGAATATCAAGTGACTAGAAGATAACAAATAAAGAATAATATATATTAAAAAATATAAAATTTTAAAAATACTTTATAACATCACATAATTTATATAGTGTATTCATGGATTTGGATAAAAAAAATTATTGTAAGGCTTAGTACCTCCAACATTAATTCAATAATTAATGAAGGTTAGTAAATCATGTAAAAGACAATGCAATGTAAAGTGAATAAGGAAAAAGAGAAAAAATGAGAATTAAATGAAAAGAAAAAATAATAAAGGAGAGAACAAAGTAAGGAATGGAAAATGAAAGGTCGATTTGTTGGCCTTCCTATTGCTCCAGCTCTCCTTATTTCCTCTTGTAATTTCACTCCCAAAGGGTCTTTGGCCAAGAGAGGAAGAAACATAGAGAGCCATGGAAGCATTGTAACCAGAGATTATCAGAACGAAATATTGAGACCTTAATGGAAGTTGTTTTCCCATTTAGGTTTCCAGGGTAAATTTTCTAAATTCATGGTGATTAATTGCATTTGATGTCATCGTCATTCAAATTATGTGTGTGATATTATTTATGCTCTTACCTATGTTGATTCACAAGGATGATTTTAAGGATGGAAATTTATATTAAAATGTAGAAACATGGGCTAATCTTACTAGTCCCTAATATGAAAAATGTAAAATGTTTGGCTATAGTTTTGTAAAAATATTCAAATTTCTAAGGATTTATATACTTTATATAAAATTTTAACGATTTTTTAGGAAAAATATTTTTATTCTATGGAATTTGGGCAAATCGATTTTAGAAAAAATGGAAATTAGCGAATCTTTTTTGGGGAAAAACCGTGGAAAATTTGCCCATTTGCGAAATTTAGCCCCTAAAATCATCTAAATTTAGCATGATGAGTTCAAATTTCATTCGATGGCTCAAAAAAATGGAAAAAGAAAATAAAAAGTTGTCTTCCTTACGTGGTATGGATGCCAATACCTTCAGAATATCCACCATCCAATTCCCTTTCAAGTATGAAATCTATGGCTATTAAAAACTATCTATTGCAAATTCTTAGTTGAGTTTTCATTCTTAGTGCTTAATTTTAGCAATTCATATTAGTTGGATCGATTACCCTTCTCCCCAGATGATTTTATATTTCCTTAGAATCACATGCTCTCTTCCTCTGAGTGATTTCTCATTGCCTTGGTGAATTCATCCTTCCCTATGTTGAAATATTGTAACTGCAAAGAATATTCTATTTATTATTGAGTCATTTGCTTATAGATCAATCCCCTTTTGTGGCTTGATCATGTCAGGACTTATGTATGACCAAATCCCCTTTGTGTATTGGTCAAACCCTAATTATATCATGCTAATTAAGAAGTCACCCCCCAGGGCTAATTAAAGTGGTTTTAGCCACTAAGTGAAGAATTCGGCCCAACTTGGTGAAGAGACACAACCCTAGCATCCCAACTAGTATAAATAAGAGTGGATGATGCCTCATTCACTCACTCGCTCAAGTCACTCATCTAGTGCACAAGTTTGGAGATAGCTGCAGTTGGAAGAAGGAGAAGAGAGAGGTGCATTGTTCAGTCTTGGATATTCTCTAGTGTTTGGTGTTTTGTCTTGGCATTGTATTGGAAATCTATATTAAGGAAGTTTTTTCTAGGTTTTCTACCCCATGAGGTTTTCCCAAGATAAAATGATGTGTATCTTGTGATTGTGTTTCTCTCAACGATCCTACTTATGTTATTATTGTCTAGTAAACTGAAAATAACTTAATATCAACTCTAAATTTAACACCATAGACTATAATTTCATTGCCTTGGGGGAATTGATTGATTCGTAGGTCATTTTCTCTCACCCATTTAGTCGTACGATAGTCGTACAAGTCATAAATGATTAGTGTGAGCTACTTCTTGCTCCCTAGGAGATTAAATAAGTTCTTGGATGATTTTATTTTGCTGGACAATTTTGTTTTGTAATTGTCAGTCATGACTCCTTTCTAGTATGAAACATTTGAAATTTCCGAAACAGGGAATTTAATACAATGATTGATGATTAAAATTTGACATTGTTGAGTTAGATATTTAAGAGGTTTAGTTCCTAGATGGTTTGTTACAGTCTGAAAGTTTGATGATAAATATGCATGAGTGAAGTTGATTGACAACAAACTAGCTTGCAGATTCTTGTTTAGATTGCTTGCCAAAAGGATCAAACTCTCCACATCGCCCATGTGATCATTTGAAGATTCTCGATCAAGTTGGCTAGGTATGTATGTTGTGGTGATGAAGGCATGGCAAATATAATGTAGTCATAAAAGGAAACCCATTAATAAAATTAAACCTCCCAATTGAAAGAATTGCAATCAGTGGCATACAAGTTTTCTTTGTGTATGCTTCTATCAGTGGTTGTTGCATCCTCATACTTATGACTCTCTCTTTAAATGAGAATATTATCCATAAAGTGATGTTCACTAGCCCTCTGGTAGTGGATGCCTTTGAGAAAAGATATTTGAGAGATTCTTTTGAGGTTTTTAACTTGTGGGTTATGGATTTCTATTGTGAATGAGTACAATCCAACATCCCCTCAGGTTGGATATGATCAAATGCTAGTGCAAATATAGTTCTCTAATCATAGGATTGTGGATATTGGGGTTTGATTTTAAACTTTTCTATAGACTACACCCTACTCTACAGCCTCAAGACAACATTCCATCCTTGCATACCTTTTGAGTAATAGGGAAAAGTGATTAAAGAGGTCAAAGTCAAATCTTGCGTTGATCTCCATCAATCTTATTGTGGTTCCCTTGCAGAATACATGGTGTATCTGAGGTAATTGGTCTAGAAACAAAGCAATGTAAAAAAAACCTTCCTTTCATGTCCACTGGAGAATAGTGAAGGAGAAGTTGGCACTTAGAACTTCATCAAGAGCATAAGGCTTGCATCCCATAACTTCACTTAGAGACCTAATTGGCATACTAGACAACAGATTATATAAATTTCTTAGTGGTAGAGTTAGAGACCCGTCATTGTTTGGCTTAGTGAGAACATAAAATTTCTATTACATTGTCATAAGTTTTCTTGTGTGCAGGTTTCATGGAGAAATGATCCAGATAATCCTTTTGGAGCAGAGGCTTCACTAAGAACAAAGGTCTAGTAGCCTTACGAAAGGAAAAATATAGTGTTGCATACAGGTTACACCTAAGAACAAACCTAGTAGCCTTCATAAAATAGAGATATTTATAAAACACTGAAAACATAGCCCAAAAGAAACTTTTGCATAGTATTCAAGTTGGTGAAATGAGTGGGCTATAAGTCCCTTGTTTATGAATAATTAGGTATCATATTAGTTGCATCCTTGACCATGACACAATTATGAAAAATTTGAAAAGAAAATTACAAACCTCAGCATGGGTAAAGGAAATAGAAAGCGGTTGGAAGAATTGAGGGCCACCAATGCTCAAATTCAAGAAGAGAACCAACACTTGAAGGGTTATCTCCAAATGTTCAATTGTTTGAGAGGCAGTTTTGGAAACAATTTTTCATTCTTAATACAGTTTTAGGGAAAAATCCTAAGTAAAGGAAAAGTGCGTAGAAGAAGAAGGAAATATAGAGAGCACGTAGTTGAGGCACATCCAAGAGGAAAGTGCGCCGAAGGAAGACAATGCCCAGACTAGAGAATAAAACATGAAAATAAAGCATGATAGAAGGATGACAACCTGACATTCTAGAAATAGAAGAACAACATAAAAGTAGCATGCAGATTGAAAAACAAAAGAAAGTCGTTGAGCAATCAGTTGACTTAGCTCGCCATGCATTGTAATAGGGTATTTTTGGGATAAGCAGATTAAGGTTTTTTTCCTAGATTTTTGTATAAATATGTAACGAGTTGGGATATTAGGGGTTCAACTAGGTACTATTTTGATGAAGTTCGGTTATGATATGATAGGGTATGTTATGTTACATTGTGTTTGATACTAAGTTCCAGAGTCATGAATGTAGAAGTCGATGGATGATAATAATGAATAGCAATGATACATAGAGGCTATAGAATCATGTGTTGTCTATATTTCTATATTTACGTATGAATTATATTTACATGCATCATAGATTAGATTCGTAGTATGGTTAAATATGGTGCAATGTTTATGACTATGACAATAACACATCTATGATATGGAATATGTAGTGTATAGGAATCTGAATCATAAGTAAGTTAATACTAAATAGAACAGAGTTACGCGCACAACCGTGATAAGGAAGAATGAACCAAATGTTTACCTCCCATTCCCTTACTACTGTAGAAGCCCAGTTCTCGCAATCCCAATATATACCTCAGGTGAGACTTCATTTGTGCTAGCAGGTGATGCCAAAACAGCTGGTGTCTGGTTGTTTTTGTTGGTCATAGATAAACCGAACCTAGGGTCTTAAAATATGCACACATAAGAGCACTAACAAATGGTTTTTTTGTTGGGACCATGACTTTGTGATTAAGGGAATGTTTTGGAATCAGAATAAGAAGGAGATCTCAAAATGGTTGGAAAAGAAGAAATGAGAGTTTGCTCGACATGAGAACATAAACCCTCGAATGAGTGACAAGCAATGGATGCAAAGGTATGTGTTCACATATCTACATGAAATTTTCCTTGACGAATTCTCAATTATTCTGACTGAGTGGCTAGAAAGATTAGTGAGAAAACTGGAAGGTACAGTGTTGCAAGGTCGAGGAATTGGTCTCCCTAATTGGTAAAACAACTGAATTCTGTAAGTAACCCAACTACTCGAGCAATTGATTTTTGGTTGGATAACATATTAGGCGGTTATGTTACAAAATTTGCAGTAAATTGTATGCAATCATACAGTCTCACAGAAAGGGGATTTTGGAAATATCCGCATGGGAGGTTCTTGAAATCACTAAGTACGTGGATAAAGATGCTACTGTGTGAAAATAACGTGATGATAATGGAATCCTACTGCTAAGGGGTTCACGCACATAGGGGAACCTGGGGGATGGCATGAGTATCGTCTGAGAGAATGAAAGATGAGATGGAAGAGAGAAGGAGAGACTGAGGATGCAAGAAGGGGGTACATCAGAGGAAGAATACGAATTTGGATAGTTTCATAGAGGAAGGAGGTACAAGAGGAAAAATACTGGGGCTAAGAAAGGAAAGCCACATAGTGAGCCAGAGGGGAGAGAACCTATTGCACTAGTTCGAATCATGGGGGTACCATACATAGGAGGAGAAGAAGAGGAGTTCTAGTCCTTTCCAATAATAGAGGAGCCAGTATGTCCTACTCAAAAAATATCCTATGTTGAATCAAAAACCTCGTGTGCATCACCACAATGTGAAATAACGGTTGAAGATCAAGTACTAATAGTCAGAGTAGTGGAAGTAGTGTTCAGAGTCATAATCAAAGTAAACCAACATCATCGAGCAGAGGGAATACACAAAGCAACATAGCAGGGGTAGACAAAACCCTTATACTGCCTGAACTCTAGGGAATTGGGAGAGAGGACCCAAAGCAACACTTGTTTGTCTATGAGACAATTTGGGCAAGAAAGAATGTCCAAGACGAGGCTGTGAAAATTACACAGTTAACAACAAAATTTAGGGGTCGCATGCTAGTATGGTAAATGAAGCTAGAGAGTATAATGCCTATAACACAGACCAAGATGTTGGTAGAGATTAAGCAAGCACTATTGAATGAGTTCAAGAAACTAAAGTCGAAGTCGTAGTACATCAAAAAAATGAAGGAGATTAAATAGGTACAAACAAAATCAGTATGGGATTTCAACCAAAGATTTAAGGATGTGATGGGTAGACTGAATTTTCAGATACTGAATCAACAACATCAGGTATGGTTTATTGCATGGTTTCTACCACACATTTGTAGGCCATTGATCCAACAAAAGGTTGCGTTGCAACCCGAGGCACTAGAAATTGCAATGAAATTGGAATCATCTCCTGTGGGAGACAGTGGAGGAATGGCGCAAGTTCAAACGCAGTTGGCTGCACTGACAATTCAACTAGCAGAACCAACAAAGGGAAAGGAGAAATGTGAACAAGTATGGTGTACAAAATGTAGGACTGGAGGCCACCACAAAGATGAATGCCCAAAATTTGTGCAGTATTTGGTGAAAGGAGCATTGAATACATTACCAAGAGGATATTGCGAGATATGTAAAAATGGGGCCATCACCCAACTGAGTGTCCATTACTACAAAAGTATCATAGTACCCCAAGGAAATTGTTTTGCAACTTTTTCAAATCATTGGGAGATGAAGAGAAGGATTGTTGCGTGTTCAACTTATTGAGGGAGCGCACATTAGATATGTATAGGATCTAGGAAGAGAATCCTGCATCAGAAATGGGGGGTCCACAATACAACAATCAAAGAGGTTTCAATCAAGGTAACAAAGGAAACTTTGGCAGAGGCCGAGGCAGAGGGAATTTTGGTAGAGGAGGAAGAGGGCTGATTATATGTTACAAATGTAATCAACCTGGACACTTGGATCACGACTACCAGAATCCATGTATGACATGCACATACTGCAGAGCACTAGATCACTCAACATAAGATTGTACCTAACTAGTTGCGAAATGGCACTCCAAAGGAAACATGAACCAGAATCTGAATTAGAATGTGCAGAAGACTTCATCCGAAAGATGCAATGAAGGACCAAGATTAGCAGTTGTTACGTGAGGAGGAGCTAGAACAGGGGATGATATGACAAATGAAGGAAAGTAGACTGAATAGTGGGTAAGGAAGTCAACAAGGCCTATGTCATCCTCTAATCCTCAACAAGAAAAGGATACATATTAGAGAGAAATAAAATAAGTACTCAAAATGGATTGGGGATCATCAAAATCAGTTGTGCCTCGTGTAGAAGATCACACTATGCCAGAGAAACCAATTGGGAAGGTAAGCACGTTAATAGAATTATTGAAAGTTGTGTAGAGCTAATGAAGGATGAGACTGCACTAAGTACACTCTATGACATGATTTCTCATTACAAAAAAGAAAGGGAAAATCCCATTGTACAAAGGATGGTAAACCAAGTACTGCGTAGGAAGAGAAACAATGAAGAATTCGGATTCAATGCACAAATTGGAGAGTATGATGTGGATAATGTTATATTGGAATTGGGGTCTGACGTGAATGTGTTACCTAAGTAGACATGTGAGTTGATGGGAAAACCCAAGTTAGTATGGTCTCCTGGTCAGATAAGGCTCATAAATCAACAAAAAATAGTCTCGATTGGATGTTTGATAGGAGTACATGTGAACATAGATGGGGTGCACAATGTGGTAGACTTTGAAGTTATTGAGATCATGGACGATAGTCAACCATATCCAACACTGATGGGACTGGAATGAGATTTTGATAACCAAGTGATCATCAACTTGAAGAGGACAAAGATGATATTTCAAGTCAAAGACTTGAAAATTACTGCACCCTTGGACCCATCAGAAGGAAAGAGATACATAGAGCCAACAAGGAGGAACAACATTGGCAATTTATATAACATGACTGCGCATATGGAGGATTATTTCATCCCAACATTGGATGGTGTGCTAAGTTGACAAACTATCATTTCATGTGTGTCGGATTCTAAAGAAGGGCTAAAGTATTGGCAATAGAGAATGCATGAAGTGTCAATTAGACGATGTGCGCACATCACTCGATCCTTGCGTCGGATTGGAACATAGTTATGTGATCCACCCAAGTATGATGGATTAACTGATATAAGTATGTTTTTAAAAGGATTTGAGTTGCAGGTACCTGGAAAACAAAGGTTCTTAGCACTATATGTTGTATTAAAGGAAACTCCAGCCAGGTGGTGGGTTGCACACAGGGAGGGAATGAAAGACTGGTCACAATGCAGTCGACTAATGCAAATAAGGTTTGCGACTAAGAAAGATAATACTGCAAAAAAGTATATAGGGGAGAGTGAACCAATGGGTCATGTGGAATAATGTAAAGTTTTATGGAGTTCAGTACCAGAAGTAGAGTGGATGCACATATTTATATACAAACTAGACGCAATTCCAAAGAACTGGTATTTGGAGTTGGAGATGCGTAGGGAGACAACAAGTTGGGAAGAACTGGTTCAGAGGTTTAAAATCACATTTACATTTGAACATGAATCTCCATAAATAGATGCAGCGCCACAGGAGATTCGAACGAAGATATTCTCAGAAGCAAAGACGATGGAGGTGGTACCAATATGCAGTGCGCACATAGCCATGATCACTGTCTATGAGAAACTGGAGTTCTATAATGTAGCCAAGGAAGAGTATGATGGAGAGAATCCTAGGAATGTACAAGTACCCTATATAGAAGGAGAACGAGCAGTAGAATGGCTTGAGGTTGAATCTTCTGCATACACACAACCTATAAAGATGTGGAAGGTAAACATCATGACGACATAGAATCCCAATTTTGCGTAGATGGGAGATTATTGTAGTGAGGCACAAGTTGAAAATATTGCAGACTTACTGCGAGAATATCATGACCTATTTCCAATGACATTTTCATAGATGAAGGGAATATAAGGAGACTTAGGTGAGATGCAGATTCCACTGAAATGAGGAGATAAGCCAGTGCGATAGAGGCCTTACAGGTTAAACCCGAGGTACACGGAGAAGGTCAAGGATGAAATAGATATGATGTTGGATGTGGGACTCATCGAACTAGTAGAAGAATCAGAGTGGATTAGTCCAATGGTGGTGCAAGACAAGAAGACAAGAGGAATTAGGATCTGCATGTATCTAAGGAAGCTGAATGACGTGTGTTTACATGGCCCATTCCCAACACCATTCATGGATGAGGTATTGGAGAATGTAGGAGGCTAGGAAATTTGTTATTTTACAAATGGATTCTTGGGGTACCATTAGATAAGAATTGCATAGGAGGATCAACATAAGACCACTTTTGTGATGGAATGGGGGAGTTATCAATATACAATTATGCCATTTGGATTGAAGAATGCCCCTACGATGTTTTCTAGGGTAGTGGTTGCAACATTCAAGGAGTTCATCCATAAGTTCCTAAAAGTCTACTTGGATGATTAGATGATGTTTAGTCTACTAAAGGATCATATATAAGCTCTTAGGTTAATGTTGGATCAGTGCAGACGATGTTAGATTTCGCTGAACTTGAAGAAGTGTATCTTTTGCACACCGTTTGGAATTTTGTTGGGACATGTAGTGTGAAAACATGGACTATTAGTAGATCCAACTAATATCATAGTCATTCTAGAGTTAGAACCTCCTACATCAGTCAGGCAATTGAGGGAAACGTTGGGTCATACAGGTTATTACAGGAAATTTTTCAAAGGATATGCGCAGATCACAACACCGATGGAAAAGTTATTAAATAAGGAAGCAAAGTTTCAATGGAATGAGGATTGTCAGAAGGGGTTAGACACCCTAAAACATAAACTGGTAACAACGCCAATTTTAATTTCTCCAGATTGGAATAAGGAGTTCCATGTACATGTATATGCATCGTCGATAGCATTGGGCACAATAGTATCCCAACCAGGGGAGGGAGACATAGATCACCCAATTAATTTTGCAAGTAGGAAGCTGTCTATAGTAGAGAAGAACTATACAACCACAAAACATGAAGGATTGTCAATGGTCTATGCACTACAAAAATTCAGGCATTGTCTATTGGTTTCTCACTTTAATATGTATATAGACCATTCTAGATTGAAGTACTTAGTCAACAAGCTAGTGTTGGGTGTGGGGTCTTCTCTCAGTGAACTTGTGACATAGTGCCTTCGTTCATGGGATATTAAAGAATACGACTAATTTCACTGGATATTGATAAATGCCTCCAAAAATCCTTTTGTTTAACCCCCTACCAATACATATTTCCAATAAAAGAAACCCCTATTTTTACTAGATACCCCTTTTTATACCCCCCAATCCCTATAAACCCCCTAAGACCCCACATCCCCCCCAATACCTACAATATGTTAGCTTTATTTTTCACAATTAAAAAACCCCCTTTATGAATGAACGTTATAAGATATGGGTCAACAAGGTGAAGCCCCTTTGGTGTTGTGGGGGAGAATATACAGGTGGCTATTATTATTTCACGAATATGACTTTGAGGTTGTAGTGAAACTAGGGAAGCTAGATGCAGGACCAGATCATCTATCACGCATATTTTCAGGAGAAGATGCAAGCAATTTAGATGAAAGTTTCACATATGTGTATTTATTTGTGGTAAGGATGATGGATGATTACTTCTCAGACATTGTACAGTTTCTAAGTATAGGTATGAATCCATATGAGATGAACGTAGCATAGAAGAAACAACTAGTAGTGAAAACAACAGATCATCAACTGATTGGAGGGAATATATACATGTTGGGTGTAGATGGAATACTGAGATGTTGTGTGCTGGAACAAGAAAGACCGATGATACTTGAAGAAGTGCATGATGGAATTGCTGGAGGAAATTATGCAGGGAGAGCAATTGCACAAAATATTTTGTGTGAAGGCCTTTGGTGGATTACACTTCACAAATATGCGAAGGCGTACTGTTAATTGTGTGATGTCTTCTAATGAGTGGGAAAGCCATCTAAGAGGGAAAAAATTCCTTTGAACCCACATGTTACATTGAAAGCATTTGAGAAATGGGTCATAGACTTTGTGGGGCCAATCAACCCACAAGAAAGAAATTCAGGGGAAAGGTACATCATCACTGGGACAAAGTACTTGACAAGGTGGGCATAAGCAACCCCAGTTACATACTACGCTGTAGAGACTACTGTGCAGTGTCTATTCGATAATGTAGTCACAAGGTTTGGGTGTCCACACATAATACTTAGTGATGAAGGTACAAACTTTTTGAACAAGAAAATTGCAGCATTGACTGAGGAGTTCCATATTCATAATCAAAAGAGTACCCTTTTAATACCTTGATTTTGAGCCCCATATTAAAGAATGTATTATGTTAATTGATGAGGGGCCAGAGTGCCCAAACAATTAAAAGAGGCCAGTGTGCCTAGGGAATGAATGTTTTGATCATTATTAATAATAAATACATCATTGGTTGCTAGATGAACAAGGACAAGAGTTATAGGGGGCTATGATTCCACAAGAGAGGGGGGTTGAGGGGCTAAGTATTTATTTGATATTTTATTTACCCATTTTTTTTTTAATGGAGAATAACAGTTACATGAGCTTCTTGGGGGTGAAGGCCAAGTGGTTCCTTAATTCCAAGAATTACAAAAGCCCATATTTGATCTGTTGTGGGGGTTGCTTCTTCTTCACTCATTCATTCACTCACTCATGGTTCATTTGTTCATTAAAATCACCTTTCATATTGTTCTCTCTCCACTCATTCTATTCACCCACTCATCTCTCGTCATTCACATTTGGATTGGGAAGGGAAAACAAATTGTTGAAGAGGAGCCATGGTTTTGTTGGCTGTAGAGACTGATGGTGTAATCCACCCATGAATTAAGGCCTACATGTTTGAGATGCTTTGGCCTATGTTCAACTTATCTCATAGCTGTGATTCCTAAGAGTCTTAGCATGGAGATTCTTGATCAGATGTGTTGGAGCCCTGGAAGAAGATGACAGTCTGAGAGACTATGTGGCAAAGAAGGGGGTCCATTCTCTTGGGTTGTGCAAGCTGGGTAAAAGAGGGATGGTGTACTTTGGATTGTTGTGGGTGCTGAGAAGCATGTGAGAGATTGAGTTCTGATTGGTTTTGGAATCCAAGTGACACAATGGAACCATCCTTGTGGATTCATAGCCTGGCTCGGGGGTGACATTGTTGTTGAGACTTGGAACAATAATGTCTACGGTTGGGTGGAACATCCTTGGTCTGTAGCCAATTGGTGATCCGTTTTATGAAAGATAAATGCTTTCTATTATGGTTCTATTTACTTGTGTATTTATTCTACTATGTATTCAATTATCTATGAAATTCATATCGATAGTATGCATGCTTGCTGGTTATTAATGTGCATGACATATGTCTTATTATCTATGTTGTAGCATGAATCTTGATCTATGCATGTGAATAATTCATGCATATTTATTAATTAAAAGTTAGATCATGATTTGAAAGAAGTCTGAGAGCGCACTTGAAGTGGCGTAGCCCAACCTGGGGGTGGCTGGGTACGTTACAAATTGATATCAGAGCTTCTGGTTGAAACACTAGACTGATATGGGCTGAAACTATTGGAAAAGGTATTATGGTTAAGATTGAATATGTCCTTGAAATCTTGAATCTCAGGAGATATAGCGTTGCAGAGATCACACAGAATCCATAGCATCAAAGATCCTTTGCAAAGGATCGTAGAGTCATTACCATCCCTTCGAATTTGGGAGCGATCACCACCGTGGGATCAAGGGAGTTCTGGATCATTGGATCGGAAGGCAGGTGAACAAGGGTCATCCAACAAAAGAGAAACCAAAGCTTGGGAAAGATTAAGTCCTAGCTGTCAGATCTAGCTGGTCGATCATCAACCGACGATCGAAGCCAAGCGGGAAAGGAAAGACTTCAGAACTTCGTCGCTTCAGTGATCATGGTAGGAAGGAAAAGCCTAAACTGTCAAAGGTTGAAGTCGTGAAGTCCCATCAACCATCCGATCTAATGGCAGGCTCAGGGGGAATCTCCATCGTTGATCATGGTCATCCGACATTGACCACTTCAGGAGGTTTCACTCCGGGAGAATTGAACCCTTTATAACTGCTACAACCCAGAGCCCCGGAGAACCAAAGTCTCGAAATTCCTGTCGACCGTTAGATCGAGGGAAGGACTTCGAGAGTAATGCTAACCGTCAGATCTTGCGATGGTGGAAGGTTAGAAAATTTTGGACTTCGGAACTTCACCACTTCGACGATTTCAGGGTATGTTGCAAATCAAATCCCCAAAGTGTTGAAGCCTCGAAGTTCCAAATTCATGAAAGTGTAAATCCGTCGTCATGAGATCACACAGACCGTCAGATATGGAGTAGAGAATGTGGATTTTCCATCTGGTTGATGATGTGTCTTATGCCACGTGGTAGGGATACCATGTGGGGACATGTGTCACCTAGATTCAACACCTTTTGGACCCTGACCTATTCATTTTTGAGTGACACGTGGCGCACATGCCATGGGCCCATGTCACCATGGGTGACATCATATACTGTTTCATCTCTGGGAGTATGTAACTCCGAGGGTGTCCAAGGTTTCTACCAGTGAAAAGTGCCGAAGCTCGAAGTCGTGAAGGCATGTAGATCCTCGATCTAATATTCCTTTAGGATCTTTCTCAATCGTTGGATCAAGAAGTAGGAGGACATGGTAAGTACTTTGATGATTGTCACTATGGGGGAGTTGAACGACATGGGAGATGAATTTCTCAGAGCCCCGGAGTGCCAAATTTATGAATTGGTTAAGAGTCATCCATCCCAATGCCTGATTAAGTCGCAACTGTTGATCTCGTTAAAGCCTCCAGATGGGGGCGGGACCGTCCATTCAATGAGATATCGAGTCTCGATCGTATGATTCTACTAGTAGGAGTTAACGAAAGGTTCGATGAAGTGTAAATTTGGGAGAAATTAGAAGTTGTAAAATGGATAACTGTCCAAGGCCAAAGTCTGGAGGACCGAGTCCCAGTGTCGATCTCATGATACGGTAAAAGGGGATGGAAGTGACCAAGACCTCAGACATGGGGTTCAAACCAGATATTGTGTAGAAGAACAAATAGAAATGCGCTAAAGAGTGATTAAGCTTGTGGTTTCGAGCCATGGTCATGTGGGACATGGTTTGAAGAAAGAACCTAGGCATAATTTGAATTTTGTATCAGCTAAG
Source organism: Picea engelmannii (assembly GCA_009831015.1). Taxonomy (NCBI): domain Eukaryota; kingdom Viridiplantae; phylum Streptophyta; class Pinopsida; order Pinales; family Pinaceae; genus Picea; species Picea engelmannii. Next base: position 906,655 of record ML778312.1, read on the forward strand.
GGGGTTGAAAGAGTTTTTTTTAGGAATCCTTAACTTTAAGATCAGATATCCGATTGGGGCAAGAGTACAGTCATTGGAAATTTGATTCAAAGGAGAATGACATGGAATTATTCTAATTTGGATAACTGTGATATATATTTCTTCATGAATTGATAAGAAAAAGGACCTGTAGCATTGTTTGGCAATTTTTGTTTATAATATGCATAACCCTAAAAAAATGGTTCCTTGCACATTTTGCAGAATTAGGGGGTGTGAACATATCAGTTCAGTATAAAGAATGCAGATTCGAGAAATGGAAGAAGGTGAGGGATCCTCCATCCATGATAAGGAGGTCAAAGGTCAAAATATCAGTGTTGGTAATGTAGAGACAGAATCCAACAGACACAAGGACAGAGGGGAGAAAGAAACATTGATAGAGACTGTAGAAGACTGAAAATAGAAGTGTAGAGTTACAAAACATACAATGAGAGATTGATGAGAGAAATAAATTAGATAAATTCTCAAGTGATGCAAAGCTTAAATCAGCTGCAGAGGAAAACAAAGAACGGCTCAAGGAAAAAGGAAGAGGGAAAATGTCATGAAAGAAGAGATGACCGCAAAAGAACTGGTTATTCAAGAAGTGCTAGAAGAACTCATAGAAATCAATCACCTCCCTATTCAATAAGGAAATGTTATGCATCTAAAGATTCCATAAGTAGCCCATAGGTGTCTCCTATTAGGCACCAAATAAGAAGACATGAATTTGACAGTTTGCAAGGAGAGATGAGGAAGCTTAAGCCACCATCCTTTGATGGTGAAAGAGAAAAGGAAGATGATACTAAAACATGGTTTCTTGGACTCAGGAGGTATTTTCAATTGCATAACTACTCATCAAACCTAAAAGCTAGAATTTCCACATACCATTTACATGGGAATGATGCTATGTGGTGGGATCAACTGAAGCAAGTTGAACACATTAATGAGAGTAGGATCACTTGGAAGTAGTTCAATCAATATTTTCATAAGGAGTACCTTTCAGAGCACTTCTATGAAAAAAAAATGCGAGATTTATTTGAACTCATGCTGGGAAGCATGACCATGGAAGAGTATGAAAATAAGTTCGTGGGGATGCTAAAGTATGTGGGGTTTATAAAATATGAGAAGGTGAAAGTATAGAGGTTCTTGAGTGGACTGCCATCCTTTTATAAAGAGAAGATTCAATATGATGAACCTAGGACTTTGATTGAGACCATCAGAAAGGCTAAGTACCTATATGAGCAAGAAAGGGAAGAGAGTCTTTGTAGAAATCTTGAAGGATAATAAGAAGAAGAAGTTTGATTAGAGAAAGAAAGGATTCAAACCTCCTTTCAATAGAAATATCCCAGGTAAAAATTAGCTCGACCAGTATGCTAAGGATGAATCCAAGAGAGAAGACTCCTTGAGAAAAAGGGGAAGACCACCAATCCAATGTTGGGAATGCAAAGAAGATCACCTATACAAGGATTTCCCTCACAGAAAGGAAAAATGTGAATACCATGCACAACATCCAGGAGGCTACAACAATAGAAGACATGGGAGGAATATATGCAACCTTATATGATCGACAAAAAAAGTACCAATCCAATATGATCGAGGTGGAAGGTAAAATCATTAATCAACCTGTTTCTATTTTAGTTGATTCAGGAGAAATTCATTGTTACATTGATCCTAAAGTAGTGGATAGATTACATGTGGAGAAAAGATACTTGAAAAATCAAGTTTGGTACAACTAGCCACTAGAACCAAAAGGAGAATCCATGATACGGTTAGGGATTGTTCCATAAGTCTTAATGGTGTGAATACTAATATTGATCTATATATTATACCATTGGGTTCGTATGATATTCTAAATGGAATGGATTGGTTGGACAAGCATCATGTTGTCCTAGATTTTCATAACAAAACATTTACATGTATTGATGAGGTCAAAAAACAGATCACTGTGAAAGGAGTTCCAAGACCCATCTCTATAAGGGAGATTTCATCCTTGCAGCTGAAGATATGTTTCAGAAAAGGATGTTAATTGTATGCAACCCATGTGGAGGAACCAGGAAATACAAAGTGGCCAAGCCTTGAATAATTTTTGGTACTACAAGAATTTGAATATGTATTCCAAGAAATACCCTATTTTCCACCAAAGAGAGAGATTGATTTCTCTATTGATTTAGTGCCAGGAGCTGCCTTGGTATCAAAAACACCTTACAAAATGAGTACACCAGAATTAAAAGAATTACAAATGTGATTGGAAGAATTTTTGTTGAAAGGGTACATACGTCCAAGTGTTTCACCTTGGGGATAACCAGTACTATTTTTGAAAAACAAAGATGGAACTTTTAGGCTGTGGATTGACTTTCGATAGTTGAATAAGTCCACTGTAAAGAACAAGTATCCTCTACCTAGAATTGATGACCTCTTTGATAAGCTAAGACGAGAAAGGATATTTTCCAAGATAAACTTGAGATTGGGATACCATCAGGTAAGAATCAAGGAAGAAGACATTCATAAGACAACCTTTAGAACCATGTATGGGCATTATGAAATTGTAGTGGTGCCTTTTGGACTGACCAATGCACCAGTTGTCTTTATGTGCTTAATGAATGGCATATTCATAAATTATTTGGATAAGTTTGTCATAGTATTATTGGACGACATACTTGTCTATTCTAAGTCAGAGGAAGAGCATGAACATCACTTGAGATTGGTATTGCAAGTGTTGAGGTAACACCAGTTGTATGCCAAGCTTATTAAGTGCTCTTTGTATCAATAACATATCCATTACTTGGTGCACATTATTTCAGAACTAGGTATATCAGTGGATCCAAAGAAGATTGAAGCCATTAGAGGATGACCGACACCCATGAAGGTTTCCGAAGTCAGATATTTTATGGGGTTATTTGGTTACTACAAAATATTTATAGTAGGGTTCTCTAAGATTTCTCATCCCATCACTTCTTTGCAAAAGAAGGGAAGTGAATTTGAATCGACAACAAAGTGTGAAGAGAACTTTAATTTGTTGAAAGAATTACTTACTAGTGCATCTTTTCTAAAGATTGTTGACCCAAATGAAATTTTTGTGGTATGTACAGATACATGTAAGGAAGGACTTGGTGGATTCCTCACTCAAAATGGACATGTCACTAGTTATGAGTCTAGAAATCTTAAAGATCATGAGAGAAACTATGCCACACATGAATTGGAACTTGTTTCCATTGTTCACACTTTGAAGATGTGGAGGCATTGTCTCATGGGGAAGAGATTTGAATTAAGAACAGACCATAGTGGTCTGAAATATATTTTTGAACAACCAACTTTGAATGCGAGGAAGATGAGATGGCTGAAATTTTTAAGTTAATACGATTTTGACATCAAGCATATCAAAGGAAAATAAAATAAAGTTGTTGATGCACTTAGTAGAAGAGTACATCTCATGCATTCAACTGTTAGTATGCATCAATAAGACTTAAAGAGCTGAATTTTAGATGCTATTGTCACAGATCAACATTACCTACAAGTAAAAGAAAGCTTATAACAATAAAATGTACAACAAAAAATTAAAATTTATGCGATGAAGGAAGATAGATTACTTATGCATAAAAATAGAATTTATGTTCCTAGTTCCGGAGAACTTAGGAATTTGGTATTAAAAGAAATACATAATGTTCCATATGTCGGACATCCTGGTTACCAGAAAACAATTACAATAGTAAGAAGCCAATTCTTTTGGCCATAAATGAAAAAGGATGTTGTTGATTGCATTTCTAGATGTATGGAATGTTAGAGAGTGAAGGCTGAGCATAGGCACCCAACGGGTTTTCTACAACCCTTACCAATTTGAGAGAAGAAATGGGAAGTGGTAACCATTGATTTTATAACTAAATTGCCCAAGAAAACAAGACAACATGATTCAATCATGGTAGTGGTTGATAAATTGACAAAGGCTTCTCATTTTGTTCCTGTAAAAACAACTCATACAACAACCAATATTGCAGAAACTTACATGAGGGAGATTGCTAGGTTGCATGGGATACCTAGGACAATTGTCTAAGATAGAGACACAAATTTTACTTCAAATTTATGGAGGGGATTGTTTAAAGGATTTGGTACAAATATGAACTTTAGCACAACATATTGTTGAGGAAAAGGTATGAATTACCTTACCCAATCTTTTTCATATCTTTCCTGGCTAGGAAAAGATAGTTGGGAATGTCACCCTGGGGTTTATATCCTCGAAACATTTTCTCAATCGACAAGTATTAATTGCAAGGACTGAGGCTGATTATAGTTTAAATACGTTGCAAAAATAAAATTTAAAAAAGCTTTTGGAATATACACAGATTTTGCAATAAAATAAACATGGATATCAAAAGTGAAAAGTAACCAAGTCCCAAATACACAAATATGAGATAGAATAGAAATATGATTTTATTTTATTCTGAGATATCAAAAATGTTTGTCTCTTTACAAAACCCTTGCGAGGGCATGGACCAAAGTCTGATTTAGAGATCCCCGATGAACACCATACATAAAGAATCTGACAATAAAGTAAAACTAAAATTAATAATCTGGATCATCTTGCCACAAACTTCTACCATTTTGACTCTGCAACATATCCTTTATCAGCCATGAAACTTAATTCACAAATATACAAGAATACGCAGACTATCAAGGATGGATTAACACCTCTAAAACAAGCGCACAAAAAGTGTGGTTCAGTCTTGAACCTTGCTGTCTACAATAAGACCCTACTGTCAAGAAGAGAATTAGGCTTTGAATAAACTCATAAATGAATGAAAACTGAAACTATCTCATGTAACTAAAGAGAAAACCTTAGTCTTGCTTTCTCCTTCTATTCTCCTCTTGTTTCTTCTTGTCATTCAACTTTTATTCTTTCCAAATAATTTGAAGTAGTTCAAATACTTTCTTTAGTTAAGTTTATTTAACCTAACTAATTAGTTTAGGAGAAATAAATAATAATAATATAGTTAAGGGTCTTAATTAATAATAACTAGGTAGGTGGGACCTCTTGTGATTCCCGCCATTTCTTCCTTTTAAATCATGAAATATAACACACAAAAGATAATAATTTAAACCATATGTCACCCTTTTAAATCCATTGAATATCTTCAAACCGGATATTTAAATATCAGAAATAATTTATATAATATCCAAAAAAGAATATATATATCCACATTATCCACATTATCCACAAAATATAAAAAACAGATCTTGTTGTCCAAAAATGTTGAAAACCATTAAGAATTGGCCTCATCAACTGCAATAATATAAAACATAATTTAAAAACCATATTTTCCCCTTTGTGAGGCAATTTTCCTTTTTTCACTGTTTTTTCCCTTAGACTTTTTTGAAGTAGCCCGTGGTTGATTGGATCCCTGGGGTTGTATCTGCCTGATCACATGGGAGAGGTCATCCTTTAAATGAAGGCAGGAAGACACATATTTCGAGGAATCAATGGAGGGAGGAGAAGGGGAAGCAACTTCTTTTCCCTTGTCTTGCACAGGTTGGGGAATATCAATTTTCAATCTCTTACTATCGTGTGAAGACTGAACTGGTCAAGCAACATGAGCAATATGGACATTGGGATTAACATGTGGTGGCAAAGGAAATGACATAGTGGGAAAACCATGATGGTGAGAGACATGATGGTTGACGATCTATTTCCAACCATCATTTGCAGGGACTTCAGGATGCAAAGACACATGTGGAGGAACATGAATGTCGAGCATATTTTGAGGAGGCTAGAAAGGGGGTCTTTCTGGTCGAGGGTTCATTATTCCATGGAAAAGAAAATTAAAGAACCCATCTTGGAAGAGCTGGATCAATTCTTGAGGGTCAACATAAAAATGGATAGAAAATCTAGGCCTCCTGTGGCCTCGATTCCAATTTCCTCGGCCTCTGTTATTTCGTCCATTGTTGCCTCTACTGAAAAATCTCATCTTGTAGCAACAATTTTGTAGCGATGAAGCTTTTAATAAACCATACATGACACTCTGATTACATGAATCAAAAGTTGGCTCAAAAATTGACACGAGATACATGCAAATCCATCCGTAACAAACCATTCATTAATTGCCATGTGAACAAGGAGTGATAGGGTTCAAGAGAAATATGGAGGGAGTGTAGTTAGCAAAAAATGGTAGAATGATAGGGAATGCATATACGAATATTGTTCATAAATTAACCAAAAAATTTAACTGTGTATAAAAATATCAAAATATCAGTCACCAACCCTTGCTATGTTATCCTTTTTGTCACTTACACACAAACTTTTGTTTTTAAATTTATATCACAGAAGAGGGATGCAATATGTGAAATCGGGATTGTGAAGGGAATGTAATTAGTGAAAAATGGTAGAATGATAGGGAATCAATATGGATATTGTTCAAGTGAAACAAATCAAAACATGCTACCTTAAATGCAATTAAAACATATCTCTGTCCATAATTTCAAAGTTTAACAAGTGTTCCTTTTCCAAAATAATTATCCAAATTGGTGTCTTCTTTGACAATTTTTTTTTCTGGCTTCCAAATTATTTTACACAATAATCTATATGCCCAAAATTGTTTAATCATAGTAACCATTGTACCCACATTATCATTATATGACATTCATGACGAACATCATAATCTCTATAAGAATACAAGAATAGCCTTTGAGCCATGACCATAACATCAACTCCAGTAATAATCCTTTTAAATCCAACAGGGACACATAAAATATTTACAAACAACTCATATCCATCATTTATTTAACCATTGTTCAATACAATTTATTCTGCAAATTACCACTCTATTCAAACCTCAAACATTTCAAACATAGGTGCCCCTGTTTTAACAATCAACATAATGATTTGAACCAAAAATAACATTCATTATTTGGAAGACAAGATTCAAATGAACAAGTGGGTACATATTTCTTTCTAGAATTACCAAGCAAGGGACCAAACAAAATCGTGCCCAAGTAACCGAGCCAACACAATGCTCCCATCAACTTCAAACTGGAGTAAATACACTTTCAATGTAATGTTTAGGGTTCAAGATAGTAAGTGGTTGAGACAACGGGGTAGTTCGACCAGAGAGTTTGGAAGTTGAATGACACAGACAACTCATTCCATAGGTGCCCTATCATAATCGATCACATAAACAATAATATGCAACATTGCTCTCAATTGCACGGGCTTCAAACAACAGACTGAAACTTCCAAAACAAACAAGTTAATCCAACCCTTTTTTCAACATTGCATAATGAGCAACGAAATAAAAACCTGTGCCCAACCAAAAAGCACGAATAATGCTCTCATCAAAATCTGGGTAGAAATGTTCTCATACTGTATAACATTTACCAGGAAACAATGACGGTGAGGTTATAGCAAGGAAGCCAACAACTGAGGGTTTTTCCAAGACAAGGCACAAAATGTTCTAATATTTCATCATAGTTCACATAAAAACCCACATGGTCGAAACATGGTGTGGGTACACTAGTCACAGAGACCAGTAATGTCAATCTGTAGGTGGAGTATTCGCAAAGTCCAGAGTTTAGGAAAACTGCGATAACCAATTTCAACAGAGAATCCAAACCCGAAAACAGAACCATGAAAAAGCAAGCCCCACTGCAATATTTACTCAACAATTCTAGTGAATAATTACACACAACAAGGACCCGCGACCAACCTTTTAATGCTAAAAATCTCAGAATAACCACCATAGGATACTGAATATGTGACCATAAACACAGTTCCAAAACAACATAACAACTTCAGAATCACACAGACCATGAGAAACCAGAGCCAAGATTTCAAGGGAAGAGTAATTATCATGAATGGAAAAGTAAGAAAACCCATACTTGTAAACAATTGCGCGAGGAGAAAACCCAAGAATGTATAATTCCTCCACGACCGGGCAAGGCAAAGTAACAACAACTACTAGAGTAAAAAATGCAATAATGACTAGGGTGACAGGTTCGAGGGGAGTTTGAGTGGCATGCATTTATTGCACGTCGCTTCTCCCTTCATATCCTCATTCAATTTTTAGTACGAGCCAATCCCACTAGCCAACTCACCATAGCACTACATTCAAACCATTAATCAACCAAATATCCAAACTTGCCATATTACTTTTGCAAAGTGCGCGATAGTTCAAAGTGGACCACCCCCTTGCCAATACCAAATTTCTTCAAATGACAACTTGCTTAGGAACACAACCCAATATGCAACTCAAACAATGCACATAACTATAGTAGCAAGGGTCGAGATCACTCAAACTTTTGCCATAAACAACACAATATCAAAATCAAAACTGGATTATAATTCTTTCATTCAAAAGGGAAGCATAATCATATTTCATGAGAGATCATCCAAACCATTTAGCTCCATGTTTTAATCACCCAACCACCACATATTACCATAAAATATTTGACCATGATTTGAAGCGAATGAGTTGTAGCAAACTGTGTCGCAACCAACACATAGACAACCAAAATATAATTGTTGCTTATCCATCATAGTGCCATAAGTTAAAAAATGGGGTCCCACTTACTAGTATATTATTAATATAGAGAAATCATAAATCTTGTCAATCATTTGCGAGCATAGTATTCATCATTGCACTTTCAAGCATCAACAAACTGGAGACTCCACAAGGAAATTTGTTTCCAACATATTAAGAAATCAGAATCTCTAGTTTTGCAGACCAGGTGAATCGTAGATGAAAGAATTATTTACTAGAATGATTATGCAACAATGGAAGTGAGGCGGTTTAAGGGTAAAAATGATCCAAGAGTTTGGGAATAGCTCATGAAAAGTTTTATGTATGAGGGATTTGTTTCTGTATGCATAAAATTCGAGTGGTCACAGTGAAAGTGTTTATTGTTTTAAGGAGAAAAATTTCTGGTATGCTCTTCTTGAATCTTAGGGTGGAGGGAAGAAAGGGATAGCATAAAGTAGGGATGAAAATCCAATTATATATCTAACAAAAATACTGGAAGCAGAAAAAAAATTCAGTAATGTCTACAAGGGGGACATCATGATAGCTGTGTAACTTGATTGTTATTTATCACCAATACTTATAGATTAACATCGTTGTAAAAAAACTGATCCAAAGTTTATTTCTGATAAACAAAAAGGAAAACAATAAAATAAGAACAACATAAATGAAACAACATGAAATGAAAAAAAACAAAGCCAAATCGAAATAGTGAAATAGAAAACTATAACACAGTAGTGACTTCCATGCAGCGTTCATCTTTCAAACTGGTTCCACATAGTGCTTCAAGTATGAACCGTTGGTACTATAGGAAAATAATCACTCTTCAAAGTCTTTTAGAAGATAAGAATTTGCACCCAGGACAAAAGAGATTTTAAAAGGACCCAACCATAATTTTTGAAACTTAGAATGTCTTCCTTTGTCAGCATGGCATGAATCCCAAAGAAAGACTTTCTCATTTACTTTAAACCTGACAGATTTTGCACTTTTGTTGAAATATGTATTCACAGTTTGTTGTTATCTCTTTATTTTTTCCAAGGAAAACATTCTTTGTTCCTCTAAAGCTAACAATGCATTTATCCTTTGACGGACATTAGAAGAATTTAATTCTGATCTGTAGCATCAGCCGTAGAGAAGAAGGTTCCAATTCAGTAGGAAAAATAGCTTCTTGACCATAAACAAGCTGAAAGGGAGTGCAACCTATGCTTACCTTGGTATTAGTACGATCTACCCAAAGGGCATAAGTGAGGAGGGTGTGCCATTGACGAGGCTTATCTTCAATGAGCCTCTTTATGATACTAACCAGATTTTTATTAGTAGACTCGGCTTGCCCATTTCCTTGAGGGTAATAAGATGAAGAGGTGAAATGTTTGATTCCCAACTTAGCTAAAAATTGAGTCAACTTAGCGGAAATGAAAGTGGGACCGTTGTTTGTAATAATTTCTAAAAGAATGCCAAATATGGAGAAAATATTAGTTTCAAGGAAAGAAATTACCTTTTCATCCTATGAGTGTTTAAGTGGGACAACTTCAGTCCATTTAGTGAAATAATCTGTGGTTGTCAAGATAAAAACATGTCCCGCTGAAGACAAAGGATTAATAGGACCGATAAAGTCCAGACCCCATTTCAAAAAAGGAAAATCATGGAGGATAGGTTGCAAAGGCATGGCAGAAAGACATTCTTTCCCAACGAATTTTTGGCACTTGTCACAAGATCTTGAAAATTTATAAGAATCTAGAAAAATTGAGGGCCAATAATAACCTTTTCCAATGATTTTAAAAGCAGTTGTTTTAGAAAAAAAGTGACCACCTACATGAATAAAAGAATCTGAAGATCCATGAGTTTCTTGTAACAATTTTTGTGCTTCCTCATTATTTAGACATTGAAGTAATATTCCATCGACAGATCTCCTGAACAAAAAGTCTCCTAAAATAATATATTCGTGGGATGAAAGACAGAGCCTTCTCCTTTAATGTGTATCTAAATCATCTAGTCATTTCTTATATTGCAAGTAATACACCATATTTTTATACCAGGGATGTTCAACTATAGGAAGGGTTTGACTCTCAATGTAAAATAGTGTTGAAAGAGAATTATCTTGTTCGTCAATTTCTTCACTTGCTTCAACATGTTGAGCTAAGTGAAGGGATAAGTCTCATCCCTTAATCATTTTCGAAGTCATGATGGTTAAATCATGCTCATGGATCTTGGTAAGCCAATGTGCAAGCTTCCCTAAAAGATAAGTCTGTAAAAGAAAAAACTTGACAGCAGGAAAAGGGACTTTTACCTGTGTGCTTACCTAGAATAAAGTGGAGAAATTTCTCCACAGCTTTAACAAGAGAAAAAAAATGTTTTTCAATATAAGAATACTTGAATTCATCATCTGATAAGATTTGACTCATGTAAGCTACTGGTTTTTTGTTATTTTGGTCATCACATTGTAAGAGAATATGAGAAACTACTTCCTCGGTGGCATTAATAGATATGATAAAATATTTCTCAAAGTTTGGTTTCTCGAAAACTGGTGCGGAACTGATTTCTTTCTTAATCATTACAAAAGAATTTTCGACGTCTTCAGTCCAATAAAAGGAGTGATATTGCTTTAGAATATTATTAATTGGTTTGACCATTAAAGAAAATTAGGAACAAATCTACGGACAAAGTTGATAATGCCCATAAAGGCTTGAACCTCCTTTTTGGAAGCAGGGGAAGGAAGGTTCATAATAGCAGTGATCCTTTCGGGATCTATGCTTATTACTGAATCAAAAACAATATGTCCAAGGAGCTTGCCCTTGGTAATGCCAAATATAGATTTATAAGGATTTAAAGAAATACCGAACTTTCTGCATCGCATGAGAACTTTTCTAAGATGACCAAAATGATCCAACCGGTTCTTTGAATAAATAGTCAAGTCATCAAGATAAACCTGGATAATCTTACCGATTAGATCGTCAAAATCTATCTACATATATATTTGGAAAGTGGCACCTACATTAGATAATCCAAAAGGCATGCGTTCATAAGCAAATGTGCCCCAACGTGCAGTAAAAATGGTTTTGTACCTATCAGTCCTTTTTACCTTGATTTGATTATAACCAGAGAAACCATTAAGTAAGGACATCATTTGTGACCCTGCAACTCGCTACAAAATAATTTCCATGTTAGGGAGAGGAAAATGGTCTTTTACACTTGCTCTATTCAATGTGCAGAAGTCAACGCACAATCAGATCTAACCAGTTTTCATCCGAACGTGGACCAAATTCAAAACCCACTCAGAATACTTAACTGGGAAAATTATACCAGCTTTCAAAAGTTTTTCCAACTCCTTCCTAATAGTAGCTTCAAGTGTGGGGTTAATGGGTATTTGTTTTTTCCTAACTGGTTTTATCCCTTCCTTGATAGGAATGGCATGCTGTATGAGAGCGAGATCAAAACCATGAAGAGCTTGATATGGCCAAGAAAAAACATCTTGAAATTCACGAAGTAAGTTAGTGAATTTCAACTTTTCTTCATCAGTACATTGGGCACCTATATTAACATTCTTGGGGAAATCAAGTGTTCCAATGTTCAGGGAAATGGTTTCACCCACTTTCCTTTTTGGCTCCTCTTCTCTATGTGTTTCTTTGTTGCATACATCACTCGATGAAAATGAACTTTCGAGAGGAGTCAAGCCTTTCATAATTTTGTTGTTTTCCACGGATATAATCTCCTTGGGATTAAATGGTTAATTTTGTATGAAAGTACATATGCCTTCATCACTAGGGAAGACCTTCCATGAATCTACATTGTCAAGAATGTGAGGACGATATAAAGATTGAAAATTACAATCAGGTCTTTGAGGTAGAAGTTTCTGAGTAGGAGATGCTGCAAATAAAACTAACCTATCAGCCATTGAATTAAGTTCCCTTTTAACATGAGTGATGTTAAATGATAATAAGTTCGAGATAAGCATCCAAATAGCTTGGGTGTAGCATTTCATCAAATTATTGCTAAGAGAGTATATTTTACATACAAGGTTCACAACAAGTTCAGAGTCCCCCAAAACTGTAAGGTGTCCACAACCTAAATTATAAGCATTTTCAATGTCTAGCAATAATGCTTCAAACTCGATAACGTTATCCGTGCAAGCAAATTCTAACCTATAAGAAAAGTTGTGAATTTTACCTACAGGTGAGTATAAGATAATACCATCTCCATACCTTCGTTGGAGCATGAGCCATTGAAGTGCATATGCCACATACCATCCTCTAGGTCAATTTTTTCTAGGGCAGTGTCACCCTCATATGAAAAGATGGAGTACACTCCTAAGTCTTCCTTGACATAGTTTACGTTAGGTTGTGGAATACTCTTTATGTATTGTGATATTATTCCTTCCCTTAGGGCTATAATATTCTTTCCATTCCGAGGAATAGATAAGTGTGTTCCGTCAAGAGAAAGATATCCACATGTCAAGGCTTGCCAGTCTCTTCCTAAAATAATAGAATAGTTACTTACTGGCATGTCAATTACCTAAATGTTCAGAGTTGTCCTTATTTCAGGATGTGTGCACAAAACCAAAGTCATGTCTTTGATTTCACCTATAGTAGACTGTTGTAGACTGTTATATGAGAGCATGCTTCTAGAATTTTCATTAGTACATGGTAATCCTAGCTCCTCCATGATGATTTTTGACATTATGCTTGGACCCGAACCACCGTCAATTAGGAAACAATGTTCTATTTTATCCATAATTTTTACAGAAATGAAAAATGGAGCAATTTTTACAGGTTGTCTAAAATTATTTACACCTACTTTATTTACAATAGAATCCTCTTCTTTAGCCTCTTAAGAAAGATTGTCTATGGTGGAATATTTTCCTTCCATAAAATTTTTTAGATGCTTTTGTTATTCAGGGACGAGAACCATATCCAGAAGAGTAGCATTGACCTTGATATTAGCCAATTGGTTGAAAATGTTATATTTGGAAGAGGGAATAGGGGAGGGAACTCCTTGAATTTCGGGAGTTTTGGTAGCTTGTACAATGGCATCTTGTGAAGATGAGCTTGGACTAGAAGAAGTGCAAGGGGGATCATATTTTCCTTTTGAAGCATAGGATTTATTCCTAGTGTTTATGATCATGACATCTTTCAGTTCTGCCCAATCTAGAATGTCATTGGTGGTTTTGGGATTTGTGCCAAAGATCTTATCTCTGGCACTCTTTTTTTACCTCACAAGTACTTTCTTCATGATTTTCCTTGCAAAAGTTACACCAACTACGAGACGTGATAGCTTTGAGATGAAATTTATTTTCATTGGTATTCCTAAAAGGTGGAGAGGAAGAAGATGTTGCCTCAGGAGTAAGTGAAGGGAAATTTCCCTTTCGTTCGTATGCTATCATCTGATTGTTCATGTCATGTACAAGTTGTAGGAGGGCAGACATGTTTTTTTTTTTAACCGAGTCTCCATTGGGGAGACCTGTTCTTTCTAGCTATTCTTCCTATTCTAGACAAGTATGAAGAGTAGAACCAAGATTATCAATAGATTTTTCTTCAAACCTATGCTGATAAGGGGAAGGTAGAGAATTATAGTAATACATAAAGGAAGCTTGGCTCTGGGGGCGAATAAGTTCAGGAATTTGATTATACAACTTGGTGAAATGAAAGTTGAAAGACTTAATAGTCTCACCGTCTTTGTACACAATGTTATTATATTCCTGTAATTGTTCGGCTGGGATTCATAAGAGGACTTGAACAAGTAAACTAAATCTTCCCAAGTGGAAATAATCTTGGGAGGGAGATCAAAAAAATATGTCTCTTCATTCCCTCCGAGAGAGTTGAAAAATAAGCGAATGCAAGTGTCATTATCATTGGCTCCTATATTGTGACAATAATTAGAGAATGCTACCAAGTGTTCGTTTGTAGTGACTGTATTATTTCCTGAAAACCTAGGTAGATGCTCTTTAAATTTTGGTAACGGATGAGTAGAAAGCGCTAGGTTCAAGGGACAGGATACGTGCCACGGGGTGGTAGTAGCATCTTCCTTGAATTGGAAAAGCCCATAATTCTTGATGATCTTAGCAGGGGTGGTAGTATATTGGACAAGAACTTGATGGCTATAAAAAATACCAATTACCGATGAGGCTGAAGGTTGAGATGATTAGGAACCTCCAGTACCACCAGATCCACCTGCAGATGCCATTTTGTAAATGATGGGTGAGGGTGAGAACAATGAACTAGCCGAATTAGACAAAGGTATCCTTAGAGTACCTTGTTGGGTTGAAAAAATAGCTTTCTTTCTTCCTATTTCAATGATAGGAGTGATTTCAGGAGACAATCCTCTTCTTCTCCTAGAGATGCAAGGATTTGAGGACATGGAAAAAAAGATCAAAACTTTAGGAAAAAGAGAGCTACGACTGATTTAAAGGTTGCCTTTGCCTGGCCTCCGAGTGTCCATGAATACTTATGTCTTTTTCAATGACGCACACCCCCCACTTCTTCTCTTGTGGGGCTTCTCGACCTCCCAATATATTATCGTTTAGTCACCTGAGTCGAATTGACTCTTTGATTCTCTGCTGGAACCCAATGCAATTTTCACAGGTCCCTCTTTCTCCAAAGTGTGGGTCCTATCAACCCCACGACTTTCTTCTTGGTCTCTTTAGAGAAATTTGATGGTGACACTAACTCTCTATGCTAGGCCCCTTTTATCATCTAACCTCGGGTTGTGTCCTAGGGCTAAACCATGAAAGGCTCTCTGGGTTTTGGGCTTCAGCCTTCCCACAACAGCCAACTCCTCATTCCCTGAACTCCAAATCGATGAATACAACTGAAACGAGGATCAATGGTCCTCGTAGATTCCTTAGATTAATGGTTGTGATCTATTTAGACTCCAGCCTTCGGGAGTCACTCCACTCTACTCTCCCCTTTTCTTTCGGAGCACTACTTCTCTGAATTGTGTGGATCTCCTCCACATGTCCCTTCCAGATCCAACGGTCTTAATTCACTCTACTCTTCGCGACTTCATGAAGTTTGTCATTTTCTCTTGGCAAATCCTCCATAAATCTATCTCCCAGATCTTCTAATTTTTCGCCACCTGTCTCCTTGACGATGGGTGATTTTTCTTGCCTTTGGGGCTTCGACAAGTCCTTACTCCTTATGCACACTTATCACTTTCTCATTGTTCGAGACTTGCACTTCTCTCGGCCTTTTCTCCACTCCTTGCAGGAATTCTGCACGTGACTATGCTAGTCCTTCTGATATTTTCTTGGCTCAAACCTTGAAGGTTCTCTCTCTTCTGCATCATTTTACAGATCTTATGGTGCCCTCCTGGAAACTCGATGCTCTTTCTCCTAAGCTTGTAAGGTGAACTTACTTTGTCTTTGGCGCACTCCTTGCACTCTATTTAAGCCTTCAGATGACTTCTCATAATGCTTAGCCAAGTGCTGGCCTGATGCACTCCTTGCATAGGTCTTACTTCATCCTTCCTGAATTCTTTCAGGTTTACCAAGGAAACTCCTTTGCCCCGCTCAATGCACACTTCCAGAGCTCTTATTTCCTCAAAGTATTCAGTAACTCTGGGGATTCCTCAATGTCTCCAACACTCCAGAGTGTGTTGGTCCTGTGCACGCTTGCAACTACTCAATTCCCTCTTGGCAGAGTCTTACAGAGTATTCAATAACTCTGTACTACGATTCCTCCTATGCAGACTTTCCTCCAAGGTATTCAACAACCTTGAAGTTCTCCTTTTGATTTTGTGATTTATTCTATTATTCCCTCCTGGCACGTTCTTCTATGACTCGAAAGAGTTCAGACACACACTCCTTGCATCGAATCACAAAATTTCAACACTCTGTCGTGCATTCCTTGCGCTCGACCCAAAGAATCCATAACTAAATCAATAAAATCACAAATAGAGGATTTTATCTCTATCCCTGTAGATGAACTCTAACACACACATCTACAACATAAAAAACATAAATGACATTCAGAAATAAACATACATTACACAGGAAAATGGAAAACAATGAAATATGTTCTTTTCTATTAATGACAGATTGTCAATTACAATATATGAGTCCAGACTACAATTGAGTCTCGACTCTCCACAACCTCCCCTATTGGCTTACAACTATTTTTCATCAATCTCTAGGAGCCTCTCAACAACATCTACTGGGCATACAATACAAATATTTATACAAGAGGGGCTCGATGAGATCTCCCTCCAAGCTATGGTAGTGGTGTCTAATCACCATTCAAAATGCCTGACTAATGAGGCAGATTACAATGAGTGGAAATATGATCCGAATCAGATCCAGATCCCTCCTACCATTAGCCACTTAATGACGACCTCACCTATGACTTGTGCGAAGGCACAACTTGGATCTTCCATCCTGACAACATTAATTGCCTTAATTACAATTTAAATTTCAAAGGAAAAATGAGAGGACACCACATATCCCTTCCTTGAATGGACACCAACGTGCTAACCAGCTGGTGCGTGATGAGGTGGAGCGATGCTCCTTCATCATACTCCACTGCTACAAAAATTCATGAGCTTCCCACCTCTATTGAAATCCTCCTGGGTCCCAAAATTTCTCCTGGAGCTGTCCTCCTACTCCTCTTCTTTGTTGTTGTTGTTGTTGCATCTTCCCTGTGGCTTGTGCAGGTTCTCCTCTTTCCAGATTCTCCTTGCTGACAACTTCTTCTGCTGACTTCAACATCAATGCCCTTATCTCCTGTATCACTTCTTCCAGCTGCTCTACTAGCTATTTCTCCTTATGTAGTCTACTCGACTGCAATGCCTTCTATAGGTCGATGAGTAGACCAACCTGGTCTCCCATGCTACCTTCATCTCTGGTGATGCTGAATGGCCACTCTGCTACAGCCTCCAATTCCATAGGCTCCTTACTAAGCTGTTTCTCAACTATCTCCTTTGATAGACTACCTTCTATCAGTTCTCTGACTGGTTTCATTTCAACTTCCTCTAGCTGCTCCTCATGATGGCATGTCTCCTCTGGCATGGCTATCTCCTGGAAACCACCTTATGGTTTTGGACTGTCCAACCAATCCTCCAACATCTTCAACTCCATATCCCACTGAGTGAGAAATTCAACCGGTTGCTCCTCTTCTTCTGGTGCAGACTTCATTATCTGCTCCTTCTCCGCGACAGTTTCAGCTCACTGTCCTTTTACTGCTACCTCTACAAAAAATATGCTAGCCTCTCCTATATTTCTTGGCAGGAATATTTCGATTCCTCCAATGACCAGAATGCTCCCCTGATCTCTCTCCTCAACGGTGGAAGTATTTAACTTCTCATCATCTTCATTTACATGGATTGCAGCTCCACATTAATATTCATATGGATGAGGCATTTCTTTTGCCTCATTTCCATCTGTCAACACCCCTTGTTGACATGAACTCTCAGCTGAGCTCATCTCTTCTCCCTTTCCCACCTAGAAATTTGAGATGTCTCCTCTGCCCACTTGAAATTTTATGAGATCAACTATTCCCTTCTCATTTCCCACCTGGCAATATATGAGACCTCTTCCAGATCTATTTCTCTTGGTATTGAGGTTTTCAACATGCCCCAACCACTTTCTTAACACATGTTGCTTCCTTCTAGCCAACAATGTCTGAACATGCCACTTGGTTGTCCTTTTCAAAGACCACTCGTATCTCCAACGCACCTTTTCCTCCTGCTTCATCTTCAATGCTATTATTTCCATCTCTGCTTGGATTTCACTGAGCTCCTTGTCCACTTCCTCTTTGATTTTCTACGGAAAGTCTTCTCCTCAATCGTTCTTATGGCCTTCAACAACCATATTGCTTCACCCTTATCCCACTTGGATGTCTACCATCTATTGCACACCTTGTAAAAACCTCTACAGAGCATTAGACCCTATTTCTCTTGCCTACAGAAATCAATTATGTGGCTTTGATACTACTCTCGTGACGCAGACCCCCCCCCTCCCCTTCTCTCCTTCTCTCCTCTGAGGGGTTGCTCGACCTCCAAGTCTAGGATCATTTAGTCACTTGAGTTGAATCGACTCTTCGGTTCCCTGCTGGAACCCAATGCAATTTTCATAGGTCCCTCTTTCTCCAAAGTGCAGATCCTATCAACCCTGCGACTCTCTTCTTGGTCTCTTTGGAGAAAGTTGACGGTGACACTAAATATTTGTGCTAGGCCCCTTTTATCATTTGACCTCAGGATATGTCCCGAGGATAAACCATGAAAGGTGCTTCAGGATTTGGGCTTCGACCTTCCCACAACAACCAACTCCTCATTCTCCGAACACCGAATCGGCGAATACAATTGACGTGAGGATCAACTGTCCCCATTGCTTCCTTAGATTAATGGCTGTGATCTATTCAGACTTTGACCTTCGGGAGTCTCTCCACTCTACTCTCCCCTTTTCTTCCGGAGGACTACTTCTCTGAATTTTGTGGATCTCCTCCATGTGTCCCTTCTAGATCCAACGATCTGGATTCACTCCACTCTTCACAAATTCGCGAAGTTTGTCATTTGGTCTTGGAAAATTCTCCAGAACTCTATCTCCTGGATATTCTAATATTTTTCCACCTGTCTCCTCCCTGACGATGGGCGATTTTGCTTGCCTTCGAGGCTTCGACAAGTCCTTACTCCTTGTGCACACTTAACACTTTCTCGTTGTCCGAGATTTTGACTTCTCTCGACCTTTTGTTCACTCCTTGCAGGAATTCTATGCGTAACTGCGCTAGTCCTTTTGAGCTTTGTTCAGCTCAAACCTTGAAGGTTCTCGCTCTTCTGCATCCTTCTATGGATCTTCTGGTGTCCTCCTGAAAAATCGATGCTCTTTCTCGCGATCTTGTAAGGTGAACTTACTTTGTCTTTGGTGCTCTCCTTGCACTTTATTTAAGCCTTCAAATGGATTTTCCCAACACTTAGCGAAGTGTTGGCATGATGCACTCCTTACATAGGTCTTACTTCAGCCTTCTTGAATTCTTTCAAGTTTACCAAGGCAACTCCTTTGTTCCGCTCAATGCACATTTGCAGAGCTCTTCTTTGCTTAGAGTGTTCAGTAACTCTGGGGATTCCTCAATGTATCCAAAACTCTAGAGTGGGTTGGTACTGTGCACGCTTGCAACTACTCAATGCCTGCCTGGTAGAGTATTATAGAGTATTCAGTAACTCTGTACTACTCTTCCTCCTATGCAGACTTTCCTCCAAGGTATTCAACAACCTTAAAGTTCTCCCTTTGAGTTTGTGAATTATTTTGGTATTCCCTTTTGGTACGTTCTCCTCTGACTCGAAAGAATTCAGACACACACTCACTCCTTGCGTCGGATCACATAATTTCAACACTCTGTCGCGCACTCCTTGTGCTTGACCTAAATAATCCATAACTAATTCAAAAAACTCAAAGATAGAGGATTCTATCTCTATCCCTGTAAATGAACTCTAACACACACATCTACAACATGAAAAAACATAAATGACATTAAGAAATAAACATACATTACACAGGCAAATGGAAAATAGTGGGATATGTTATTTTCTATTAATGACAGAATGTCAATTACAATATATGAGTCCAGACCGCAACTAAGTCTCAACTCTCCACAACCTCCCCTATTGGCTTACAAATATTTTTCATCAATCTCCAACAACCTCTCAACAACCTCTACTGGGCATATAATACAAATATTTATACAAGAGGGGCTCGACGAGCTTTCCCTCTAAGCTACACTAGTGGTGTCTAATCACCATTCAAAACGTCTGACTAATGAGGAAGATTACAATGAGTGGAAATATGATTTGAATCGGATCCAGATCCCTCCTACCGTTAGACACTTAATGGAAACCTCACCTACGACTTGTGCAAAGGCACAACTTGGATATTCTAGCCTGACAACATTAATTGCCTTAATTAAAATTTAAATTTTGAAGGAAAAATGAGAGGACGACTCCTCTCCCTTCCTTGAATGCACAGCAAAGTTCTAACCAAATGGCGCGTGTTGAGGTGGAGCGATGCTCCTGCATCATACTCCACTGCTATAAAAATTCATGAGCTCCTGGTCATGAGCCTCCCAGCTCTTTTGAAATCCTCCTAGATCCCAAACTTTCTCCTGGAGCTATCCTCCTCCTCCTTTGCTTTGCTACTGCTACTGTTGCATCTTCCCTGTGGCTTGTGTAGGTTCTCCTCTTTCCAGCTTCTCCTTGCTGACATCTTCTTCTACTGACTTCAACATCAATGCCCTTATCTCCTGTATCACTTCTTCCATCTACTCTACTGGATGGTTCTCCTTATGCAGTCTACTCGGCTGCAACTCCTTCTGTCAGTCGATGAGTAGACCAACCTGGTCTCCCACGCTACCTTCATCTCTGGTGACATTGACTAGACACTCTATTGTAGACTCCAATTCTACAGGCTCCTTACTAAGATTCTGCTAAGCTATCTCTGTTGACAGACTAACTCCTATCAATTCTTCGACTGGTTTCATTCCAACTTCCTCTAGCTGATGTTCATGCTGGCATGTCTCCTCTGGCATGGATATATCCTGGAAACCACCTTTTGGTTTTGGACTGTTCAACCAATCTTTTAACATATTTAACTCCATCTCCCACTGAGTGAGAAATTCAACCGGTTGCTCCTCTTCTGCTGGTTCAGACTTCAGTATTTGCTCCTTCTCATTCGTGACAGTCTTAGCTCGCTATCCTTTTGCTACTACCTTTCCAAAAAATATGCTAGCCTCTCCTCAGTTGCTTAGCAGGAATATTTCGATTCCTCTAATGACCAGAACGCTCCCCTGATCTCTCTTCTCGGCGGTGGAAGTATTTAACTTCTCATCATCTTCATTCACATGGATTGCAGCTCCACATTAATCTTCATATGGATGAGGCCTTTCTTTTGCCTCATTTCCATATGTCAACACCACTTGCTGACATGAACTCTCAACTGAGCTCATCTCTTCTCCCTTGCCCACCTGAAAATTTGGCATGTCTCCTCTGCCCGCTTGGAAGTTTATGAGCTCAACTGATCCCTTCTCATTTCCCACCTGGAAATCAATGAGACCTCTGCCAGATCTATTTCTCTCGGTACTGAGGTTTTCATCATGCCCCAACCACCTTCTTAACACCTGTTGCTGCCTTCTGGCCAACAACGTCTCTACAGGCCACTTGGCTGTTCTTTTCAAAGGCCACTTGTATCTCCTACTGCATCTTCAATGCTAACATTTCCATCTTTGCTCAAATTTCACTGATCTCCTTGTCCACTTCTTCTTTTATTTTATACAGGAAGTCTTCTCCTTAACCATTCTTATGGCCTTCAACAACCATCTTGCTTCACCCTTATCCCACCTGGCTGTCTACCATCTTCTACACACCTTGCAACAATCTCTACAGAGCATCACACCCTGTTTCTCTTGCCTACATAAATCAATTATGTGGCTTTGATACCACTCTGGCAACATAGACCCCCCCCTTCTCTCCTTCTCTCCTCTAAGGGGCTGCTCAACCTCCAAGTCTAGGATCGTTTAGTCACCTGAGTCGAAATGACTCTTTAGTTCCCTGCTAGAACCCAATGCAATTTTCACAGGTCCCTCTTTCTCCAAAGTGCGAGTCCTATCAACCCTGCAACTCTCTTCTTGGTCTCTTTGGAGAAAGTTGACGGTGAAACTAACTCTCTATGCTAGGCCCCTTTTATCATCTGACCTCGGGCTGTGTCCCAGGGCTAAACCATGAAAGGCGCTTTGGGTTTCAGGCTTCGACCTTCCCACAACATCCAAATCCTCATTCTCCAAACTCCAAATCGATGAATACAACTGACATGAGGATCAACGATACCCGTCGCTTCCTTAGATCAATGGTTGTGATCTATTCAGACTCCGACATTCAGGAGTCTCTCCACTCTACTCTCCCCTTTTCTTTCGGAGCACTACTTCTCTGAATTGTGTTGATCTCCTCCATGTGTCCCTTCCAGATCCAATGGTCTGGATTAACTCTTCTCTTCGTGACTTCCCGAAGTTTGTCATTTGGTCTTGGCAAATCCTCTAAAAATCTATCTCTCAGATCTTCTAATCTTTCGCCACCCGTCTTCTCCCTGACGATGGGCAATTTTGCTTGCCTTTGGGGATTCGACAAGTCCTTAATCCTTATGCACACTTAGCACTTTCTCGTTGTTCGAGACTTGGACTTCTCTCGGCCTTTTTTGCACTCCTTGTAGGAATTCTGCGCGTGACTGTGCTAGTCCTTCTGAGCTTTGCTCAGATCAAACCTTGAATGTTATCTCTCTTCTGCATCCTTCTACGGATCTTCTGGTGCCCTCCTGGAAAATCGATGCTCTTTCTCCTGAGCTTGTTAGGTGAACTTACTTTGTCTTTGGCACACTCCTCGCACTTGATTTAATCCTTTAGACGGATTCTCGCAACTCTTAGCTAAGTGCTGGCCTAATGCACTCCTTGCATAGGTATTACTTCAACCTTCCTAAATTCTTTCAGGTTTACCAAGGCAACTCCTTTGTCCCGCTCAATGTACACTTGCATAGATCTTCTTTTCTCAGAGTATTCAGTAGCTCTGGGGATTCCTCAATGTCTCCAACACTCTAGAGTGTGTTGGTCCTGTGCATACTTGCACCTGCTCAATGCCCTCATGGCAGATTCTTACAGAGTATTCAATAACTTTGTACTACACTTCCTACTCCTTAGACTTTCCTCCAAGGTATTCAAGAACCTTGAAGTTCTCCCTTTGAGTCTGTGAATTATTCTGGAATGCTCTCCTGGCATGTTCTCCTCTAACTCAAAAGAGTTAAGACACACACTCCTTGCGTCAACTCACATAATTTCAACACTCTGTCGTTCACTCCTTGTGCTCGGCCTAAAGAATCTAGAACTAATTCAAAAAACTCATAGATAGAGGATTCTATCTCTATACCTACAGATGAACTCTAACACAGACATATATATCATAAACAAACATAAATGACATTTAGAAATAAACATCCATTACACAGGAAAATGGAAAACGGTGAAATCTGTTCTTTTCTATTAATTACAAAATGTCAATTACAATATATGGGTCTAGACTACAACTGAGTCTCGGCTCTCCACAACCTCCCGTCTTGGCTTACAATGATTTTTCATCAATCTCCAGCAGCCTCTCAACAACCTCTATTGGGCATACATTATAAATAATTATACAAGAGGGGCTCAACGAGCTTTCCCTCCAAGCTACACTAGTGGTGTATAATCACCATTCAAAACGTCTGACTAATGAGGAAGATTACAATGAGTGGAAATATGATCTGAATCGGATACATATACCTCCTACCGTTAACAACTTAATGGTGACCTCACCTACGACTTGTGCGAAGGCACATCTTGGCTCTTCCATCCTGACAACATTAATTTCCTTAATTACAATTTGAATTTTGAAGGAAAAATGAGAGGATGATGCCTCTCCCTTCCTTGAATGCGCACCAATGTGTTAACCAGCTAGCGCATGTTGAGGTGGAGATATGCTCCTGCATCATTCAATTTCTTCCTATGAGTGTTCAAGCTTAGCCCGAGTATTAGCAGTTTATAAAATGATATTGAATAAAGTTAAGGCAATGCTGGTTTGGTCTTTAAGACAGTGCTCAATATTGGGTTGCCTTGTAGTAGGTACTATCATGAGGAAAAGAAAACAATCAAAGAATAAAAAACAAAAGAAAAAATATTCAAAGATAATTATGAATACAATCAACCAGAGAGATGTGGAAGATCTCCCCAGTATGGTCTCCAAATAAATGTTGAGGAAAAGGTATGAATTACCTTACCCAATCATTTTCAGATCTTGCCTGGCTAGGAAAATATAGTTGGGAATGTCACCCGGGGGTTTATAGCCTCAAAACATTCTCTTAATCCACAAGTATTAATTACAAGGACTGAGGTTGATTATAGTTTAAATATGTTGCAAAAATACAATTTTAAAAATCTTCTAGAATATACACAAATTTTGCAATAAAGTAAACATGGAGATCAAAAGTGAAAAGTAACCAAGTCACAAATACACAAATATGAGATAGAATATCAATATGATTTTATTTCATTTTGAGATATCAAAAGTGTTTGTCTCTTTACAATACCCTTGCGAGGGCATGGACCAAAATCTGATTTAGATCCCCGATGAACACCATAAAAAATGACTCCGACAGTAAAGTAAAAATGAAATTAATAATCTGGATCAACTTGCCACAAACTGCTGCCATTTTGACTCTGCAATATATCCTTTATTAACCATGAAACTTAATTCACAAACATACAAGAATACACAGACTATTAAGTATGGATCAACTCCTCTAAAACAAGCATCTGAAAAGTGTGGTTCAATCTTGAACCTTGTTGTATACAATAAGACCCTGCTGTCAAGAAGAGAATTAGGCTTTGAATAAACTCAAAAATGAATGAAAACTGAAACTATCTCATGTAACTAAAGATAAAACCTTAGTCTTTATTTCTTCTTTTATTCTCCTCTTGTTTCTTCTTCTCATTCAACTTTTATTCTTTTCAAATAAGTTTAAGTAGTTACACTACTTTCTTTAAATAAGTTGATTTAACCTAACTAATTAGTTTGGGAGAAATAAATAATAATAATATAGTTAAGGGTATTAATTAATAATAACTAGGTAGGTGGGACCCCTTGTGACTCCTGTCATTTTTTCCTTTTAAATCATGAAATATAACACACAAAATATAATCATTTAAACCATATGCCACCCTTGTAACTCCCTTGAATATCTTTCAAAATGGATATTTAAATATCAGAAATAATTTATATCATATCCAAAAAAGAATATATATCCACATTATTCACATTATCCACAAAATATAAAAAAGAGAGCTTGCTGTCCAAAAATGTTGAAAACCATTAATCACTTTCCTCATCAATTGGAATCATATAAAACATAATTAAAAATTCATATTTTCCACTTTATGAGGCAATTTTCATTTTTTCACTGTTGTTTCACTTAGACTTTTCTGAAGTAGCCCGTAGTTGATTAGACCCTTGGATCTATATCTTGCTGATCACATGGGAGCATTCATCCTTTAAATAAAGGTGGGAAGACACATATTTTGAGGAATCAATGGAGGGAGAAGAAGGGAGGCAATTGCTTTTCCCTTGTCTTGCATAGGTTGGAGAATATCAATTTTCAATCTCTTACTGGTGTGTGAAGAGTGAACTGGCGAAACAACACGGGCAATTTGGACATTGGGATTAACAGCTAGTGGTAAAGGCAATGACATAGTGGGCCAACCACGATGGTGAGAGATGGGTTGGTTGACGATATCTTTCCAACCATTATTTGTGGGGACTTGAGAATGCAAAGACACATGTGGAGGAACGGGAATTCCAAGGATATTCAGAGGAGGTTGGAAAGGGGGTATTTCTAGTTGAGGGTGAATTATTCCATGGCCAACCCAACTTTCAACAACTGGTTCAATTCTTGAGAGTCAACGTCAAAATGGATAGAAAATCTAGGCCTCCTATGGCCTCAATTCTAATTTCCCTTGCCTCTATTATTTCGACCATTGTTGCCTCTACTGAAAAATCTCATCCTGTAGAAATAATTTGTCACTAATGAAGCTCTTAATAAACCATATAGGACACTTTCTTACATGAATCAAATGTTAGCTCAAAAACTGACACGAGATACATGCAAATCCATCCATAACAAACCATTCATTAATTTCCATGTGAACAAGGAGTGATAGGTTCATGGGAAATATGGAGGGAGTGTAGTTAGCAAAAAATGGTGGAATGATAGGGAATGCATATACGAATAGGGTTCAACAATTAACCAAACAATTTAACTGTGTATAAAAATATCAAAATATCAGTCACCAACCCTTTCTATGTTATCCTTTTTGACACTTCCACACAAACTTTTCTTTTTAAATTTATATCACAGAACATGGATGCAATAAGTGAAATTGGGATTGTGAAGGGAATATAATTAATGAAAAATGGTAGAATGATAGGGAATCAATATGGATACTGTTCAAGTGAAACAAATAAAAACATGCTACCTTAAATGAAATCAAAACATATCTCTGTCCAGAATTTCAAAGTTTAACAAGTGTTCCTTTTCCAAAACAATAATCCAAACTGGTGTCTTCTTTAACAATTTTTCTTGCTGGCTTCAGAATTATTTTACACAATAATCTATATGCCCAAAATTATTTAATCATAGTAACCATTTTACCCACATTATCATTATATGACAATCATGACGAACAACATCATAATCGCTATAAGAATACAAGAATAGCCTTTGAGCCAAACTGTAACGTCAACTCTAGTAATATTCCTTTTAAATCCAACAGGGACACATACAATGTTTACAAACAACTCATATCCATCATTTATTTAACCAATGTTCAATGCAATTTATTATGGATATTACCACTCTATTTGAGCCTCAAACATTTTGAACACGGGTGCCCCTTTTTTAACAATCAACATAATTATTTGAACCAAAAATAACATTCATTATTTGGAACAAAAGCTTCAAATGAATAGGTGGGTACATATTTATTTCTAGAATTACCAAGCAAGGGAGAAAACAAAATCTTTCCCAATTAACCGAACAAGCACAATGCTCCCATCAACTTCAAACTGGAGTAAATACACTTTCAATTTAAGGTTCAGGGTTCAAGATAGTAAGTGGTTGAGACAACGAGGTAGTTCGACCAGAGAGTTTGGAAGTTGAATGGCACATAAAACTCATTCCATAGGTTCCCTATCATAATCAATAAAAAAAACAATAATATGCAACATTTCTCTCGACTGCATGGTCTTCAAACAATAGAATGCAACTTACAAAACAAAAAAGTGAAGCCTACCATTTTTCAACACTGCATAATGAGCGACCAAATAAAAACCTGTGCCCAACTGAAAAGCACGAATATTGCTCTCATCAAAATTTGGGTAGCAATGTTCTCATACTATATAAAATTTACCAGGCAATAGTGATGGTGAGGTTATAGCAAGCAAGCCAACAACTGAGGGTTTTTCCAAGCCAAGGCACAAAATGTTCTAATCTTTCATCATAGTTCACATAAAACCCCCCAAGGTCGAAACATGGCATGGGTACACTAGCCACAGAGACTAGTAATGTCAATCTATAGGTGGGGTATTCACAAATCCTAGAGTTTAGGTAGACTGCGATAACCAACTTCATCAGAGAGGCCAAACTCGAAAACAAAACCATGACAAAGCATGCTCCATTGCAATATCCACCACAGGATACCAAATATGCGACCATAAACACAGATCCAAAACAACATAACAGCTTGAGAATCACACAGACTGTTGTGCTACTTATATGATTAGTATAATTCACTCATTAATTATCAATCTAGGATTCGTAATCAACAGAGTTACAAGACACCAGTAAGAAAGGTAATTCTAATGTCATGAGCATAGAAATATTCTAAATTACGCATGTTGGAAACAAAGCAAGCTAGCAAACCGAAACACACTTGGTTGTCTTTCACAGAGAGGCTATCTACTCCATTATAGTACATGCAAGTATGAGATGGAGTTCTTTTGACAGATCAACTCTACTATTTGACCCAGAAATTTAACTATGCAATCACACTTCTGAAAGGGAAATCACACATCAATCATCAAGACATAGCATGGGTAGTTCAATAGTCAATATACTGAGTATGCTCTGGTTCACAATGTGCTATTGTGAACTTCACTAGTTCTCCTTCAAATATGTTTGACTACTGCTGCCAACATTCATATCCATGAAACAAAATCAAATCCATAAAACAGAGAGAGAATATGCAAAACACAGTAAGTAAAGATCTCTAAACAATCATATAATCGAAACTCTAAACTGAACTATACTACTATCATCTGAAAGGATCAAAGATTCAGCTAGTCTAACATCTATACTATTGAAATCAACTACTAACACTAATCTATAATGATGCTAACCTTTGTTGGGCGGTGGGCCCTTGCCGCTTCAATAGGTCAGCGACTAGAGTCTACAGTAAACTTTCTTTCAATCCACACATTACTCTTACTCAAACTTCAAAACATAGAGTCAAACTATGCTAACAACTCAACTCACCTTCATTCATAAACGATCAAGACATGGAGATAAATGACGTCCTTCTATTAAAATTCAACTCAGAATATGGTCTACAATATGTAACGTTGCTTCATATTCTGTGTTATGCTAATTCTCTACTACCTCCACCATCCTTGCCATGACTATTTAAACAGTCTTAGTTGTGAAACACAAGGAGGTGAAATCTTTAGCAGATCAGTCAATTGCCAAATTTACATATTTGGTTACATATTTTAAGCTTTATTGTTAAGAACCAAATATCAATATAGCATAGAAAATCCTCAGAAAAAAGTACTCAATGCCTTGAAAAAGAGATAATTTCAGATAATAAGCCTCTTCGAGGGGGAAACCTCCTTTTACCCCACTTAAATGTTCAAGTACAAGATGATTCAAAATGAAAATGTCTCCTTGGTATATATAGG
>ML778312.1:940920-969705 GCA_009831015.1 Picea engelmannii
AATGAAAATGTCTCCTTGGTATATATAGGAGACTAGGAGGTATAATTACAACTAATGGCCTAAAGCCGACATAAATAAAATAACATTACTAATATAATATGCCCCAATTAAGGGGTAATGAGCCAATATTGGGGCTTAACATTTATTCTTTTGACACGAAGTGTATGAGGATGAAGCAAAAATAAACTAGCTTAACATAGCCTTGCTATAGATTTGATGATTCAACAAACATCCAACAGTTATCTTGGTCACGATCTGGAGCTAAACTTGGTATATTTTGCTTCCTGTATTGGTACCATATAGTGACAGTTGAGATTTGGTAAATGGTACTGGATCCGAACAATATGCAAGTGGTTGGTATCGGACTAGAACAGTCTACGACTATTGGTACCAGATCGCGACAATGAATAATTCGGTACTGGATCTTAATGGAAGGTGAGCTTGGTACCATATTCAGATAGTGACAATATAGCGCATAAGTACTGGATGGATGAGCTGACACAGAAATGCTGGAATCATCTAGAGGTCAAAGGTTACACATGGAAATTTAAAACATTAGTACATGAAACATTCAGTCTCCTAGCTCAATAAACCACAAAATGCATGAATTCAATTATACTTTACCTTATGACCTCGTCAATGGCTAATGGTAGTGTTCTTTGTCATTTATCCAAGCTTAGGTAGGCCAAAAAGGTATAAATGAGGAGTATGATAGGGTAGTGGGGATGTCAATTTAGAGGCTCAACATTCCCCCATGCCAAAATCATTGCATGTCCTCATGCAACTGAAGCGAACTAAAAAAATTTCAAAATTTGAGACTCCATTCTTTTTACTCCCATGGATCAATGATGTTGATGGCCGAGGCATTTGCTTTCAACTCCCTTTTTATGACCCTAACGTATTGTAATAGTCTTAGTACCTTCTTAATATGATTAGAAGTCTCTTCATGGTCATCTTGAAGTTGTTGGCTGGTTGCCTTCAGTTTCTCATTTTCCTTTTTGATATACCTGTCCAGTAGTTGGTATTCCTTCACTTCTTGTTTGAGTTCCTGGTTTTTCTTTTGCAGCTCCCCAATTTTTTTCTTTATTTGTTCTTTTGTTAAGGTCCTTGTTGGCCCCATTGTTTCTAGCTGGGTGTATTCTCTTTCCTCCACTTCCTCCTTCATCCCACATAAAGTAATAGTAACTTGTTCCTCAATCAAGCTAGGGATGTCATCCTGGACTGATACGTGTTCAGAAGGGGAGGTGAGATCTATTGGGTCTTCATGTGTATGAGGACTGACAACTACTTTTCCTTTATTTTCCATGCTCCTTGTGGTTCTTTTACAAGGGGGTAATGGATCAGAGGTGCTCACAATATTCATTTTCTTCTTTTCTGTTTGTGGAATGGTTACAGGGAATTTTTCTATAGAACGTTCATCTTTATTTTCTAAGCTATTCTTCTTTTTCCTCACAGTTTTTGTCTTATGACCCTTCTCCTCAAGTGATACTGTTGAGGTCTCCTCCACTAATTTGGATTTACCTTTTAATTCTTGACTTTTAAAAATATTATCGACTGTGGAAGAGGGCCCTGCTTGTTTACTGGCTTTATCTTTTTGGCTCACTATTCTGGAGGATGATGGAGTTACCTTATCTTTCTTGCCCTTTTTCTCTTGAGGTTCCTTATCTTTCTTTGGAGCAGGTTGGGATCCCTCTACAGGTTTGTTTTCTATGGGAAGGTGTTGAGTGATGAGGATTTTCCAGCTAATCCCTTACTTCCTGATTTCATGTATAACTAACATCTTAATAAGACCCTTATGGTAAATGTTGGTATTCTCAGTTTTGGATAGGGATTTGACACCTCTTACCATCTTCTTCAGACTCATCCATAAAAAATATGGGAAATCAATTTCAGGAACTCCTTGAAAGTGTAACAGAAGCCTAAGATGATATATGAAGGTTACAACATACCTTCCCTCACAAGTGAGGAATCACTGAAGACTAGCAAGCATTGGATGATACTCTTCCTTGATGCAGTTCCTAGGAATCCCCTTTTTCCAATCAGGGTGCTGATGGTCTTCCTTTAGAAATCGTTGGCACATTTCCTTGTTGATTCCTACTCCTTTGAAATACTTGGCTCCTCTGTTAGGTAATCCCATGGCTTCCCTTAAGGTTTATTCATTGACTATTAGTTGCAGATTGCCTATGTGCACAATCTCTCCATCATAACCCTAAATAAATGCTTGAGATACCTTCTCATGACAGCTTGTGAATTTATCCACAAAGGGAATCCATCCCGCTCTAACATACTTATCTCTACATAATTGGAACTCCTCGGTCTCCCTATAAATTTGGAAGACCAGTTCGTGTCTACTCACGACCATCTTTATGAACTGTGCGTGAGAATCGGGTTGTGGTGCAAGGGTTTGGTCAGCTATGAGGGTAAGGGTTTGGTACCAGATATCACAGAGAGGAGAAGGCTTGAAACATGAGAAAGGTTGGTAATGACAAAAATATGGTGATGGCGTCGATAATTCAGACGGTGAGTTTAAGTAAGATGTCGCAAAGGAAAATTAAGACAAGATGAGGCTCATCTGGATGGCTTCACCACCCAGATAAGCCATTTCATTTCTTCTCGTTAGTGCAATGATGGGAACGATGAGTGTCAAAGAATCATTTTTGTTTGAGATAGGTGATTGGACTTCTAAGCAGTGATTTTGATGTTGAATCGTGACTCATGACACGAGATACATTCGCGATTGCTTAAGGATGAAGCACGTTCATGGCTCATCATTACTAAACATGCTCCATATTCACACTTTTGATGTGATTTTTCCTTCAATCATTTTCAAGAGCTTATGTGATGAGAGGATTGATTAAGGTTAAGCATATGGGCATGAAGGAAGTGAAAGTTAGGTGCATGGTTTTAACACCAAGGTCATAAGATCTAGTATACCTTTTCATACCTATTGTAGTTTTATAAGCAAAGGAAAATAAATAATACCATGTTACCTTTGCTTTTACCATTGTATAATCAATACCCATAGCATATGTGATTTCCTTTTTATTTGAAGCTTGTAGATTGTCATAGTTCATCTTTTTAGGCTGGAGTTTTCTGGAAGCTTGGTACTGGAATTTTTTGTACTTCATGAAACTTCTTTATTCTGTACTTGTCTTCTTTTGTGTCTGGTTCTGTAAGGTTGTAGGGTGAACATGTTGGTTTCTGAAGATGAGATGCGAGTATGAAAAAGAGTTCTAAAAGACCTCTTTGACCCTCCCCCATGCCAAGGATGTTGCATATCCTTATGCAAGAAGATTTAACACCCTGTATCATAATGGAAGAAAAATGATGAGAGAAAAGAAACCAAATAAAATTCCAAAAGTACATTTATCACCTAGCATATGATCATATGCCTAAAAAGTTTGAACTTGCCTTTATTTTGATGACTTATTGACAAGGGTCACATTCATTAGTGAAAATAGGGAGGTTTTTATATTTTTGCTAGCAGAGTAATTCCAACCTAACTTGCTTCAGAGATTTACTATCATTAGATGTTATGGATAAATTTCATATTATAAGTAGATTAGACTCCCTAGTTAGGGCTCCACTCTTAAGAAGTTTCCTTCTTAGGTAATGTAGGCTTTAGATGTCAGACCGTTAAAGTTGACTTAGGGTAATTCTCAAATGGACATTTGCTTGTAGTAATTATCTTGTTTGTTAATATGGAATTTGTATCTCATAAATGTCAACAATGACCTTTGCTTGTAGTGTTCATTTTTTTAGATGAAAAAAGTGAATTTTTCAATCAGACAAGTATAGATGAGACATTTCTCAACCAGAACCCATTGCCAGCAAGCCTGTTCAATACTCCGATGGGGTAGTTGTGATAATTAGTGAGAGACATCCTTTCCCCAGGTAGAATGCCCCATTGCCAACAGGGTTGTTTAGTACCATGATGGGTTTGCCTAGTCATACCACAGACCGGTACTTGCTGCCAGCAGACCTGTTCAATATCCTGGCGGGTTAGTCTCTTAAACCCTTTTTCCATCAGAGGCTTCTTGTCCATAGTCACCTATTGTGGTTTTTATTAAAGAGTGCTTTTGCACAGTGACAGGGGAGGCTCATCTAAAAACCTTTTTACAGGCTGGGATGGTATTGGGTTGGAAGGTGTATTCTCTTATTTGAATGTATTTAAAGATTTGTTTGAAGGAAAAATAAACTTATGTATGCATATTATTTCTTTAGAGTGATCCAGATGTATAATTTTGTCTGAGTTTGTCCATAAGAGAATGACCTAAAGTTACCTTAGGGTACTGATACATCCTCTTCCATAAAAAATTTCCTAGTGTGCCCATGACAGAGAGTGTTCATATACTCATATGTTACTCTTTAGTAAAGATAATCCAATGAATACTATTGAAGTCTAGTTAGGGTGAGATAGTTACTTGTAGGCTAATATATTTTTTTATCCCTTTAATCATGCTGAAATACTGGATAAAGGCAACTTCTAGACTTTGAAGAAGATTATGCATGGTTCTTTTAGGAATCATAGGTAAGGATTATGTCTTCTTTATCAAGCAACAGAACCAAAAGAAATTAAAAATACTTCCTTCTAGCTAGCAACAAAACCAGAAGAAACTAAGAAACATTCCTTTTAGCTAGCAACATAACCAAAAGAAATTAAAGATTCTTCCTTTTAGCTAGCAATAGAACCAAAAGAAATTAAAGATACTTCCCTTTAGTCAGCAACAGAACCAAAAGAAATTATTGCTTTATAAGGGCTGCCATTTGATGCTGCATTCGACTTCTTGGTTCCAACTTAAGTGGTTACTGCATGGCTTCATACTTCATATTAATTGTCATAAGATTTTGAAATATGCATAGCATTCCTTTGTCAATTAGATGACGTGTCCTAATAGTATCGTATATCGAAATTCGGGTACCGAACTTTTGGTACCGGACCAGAACAGAGTATTCTTGATGCCTACAAACTAATGTTTAGCAAGTTCATGAAGGATCAAATAAATTATAGAAATCTACTTACAAAGATAAAATGCGAAAGTAAAAAAAAAGGAGGTAAGAATCCATTGTTACCTTCATCTTATTAGCAAAACACAATCCACACCTATGTAAAAAAGTTTTTAAAAGTAAACCAATCAATCAATGTGGATCACTAGGAAGGTCTCCTTCCTTACTGATCACCTGCATATCTGAATTCTGTAGTATACAAGTCAGAAATTCCTCTTTTGACATGGGTTTGTTATAAATTCTCAATTGATGACCATTCACAAGTAGTGGAGTCTAATGTTCATCAATTGTCTTTATCCTGATTGAACCATTATCATAGACAGTTTCAATTTCGTAAGGTCCCATCCAATGAGTAGTTAACTTACCTTTGGAGTTCTTGAAACTGCTGTCATACAACAGGGCCCAATCTCCTTGTTGAAATTTTTTCTTTTTGAGATACTTGTCATGCCATTTTGTTCTCTTCTCTTGAATGAGGGTGGTTTTTTGAAGTGCTTCTTGCCCAATTTCATCCAGCTCATTAATCTGTAAGAGTCTTTGTTCCTGGGCTTCATCCAAGTTCATGCCAACTTGTACTGTAGTCCTGAAGGTTTTGATCTAGAATTCTATGGGGAGAAGCACCTGCTTCCCATATACCAATTCGTAAGGTGTATGTCTTGTTGTATTCCTCCAAGAGATTCTATAAGCCCATAAGGCTTCTAGTAATGTGTCAGCCCAATCCTTGTGGTGTAGCCATACTTTTTTGGTATGAATGGACTCAATAACTTTGTTGGTAGATTCTACTTGTCCATTTGCTTATGGATGGTAGGGTGTAGATTTCTTGTGTTTGATTTGGTACTGTTTTGTAATAGCTTTGATTAGATTAGAGGTAAATTGAGTCCCCTGATTAGTCAAAATTTCTCGAGGTACACCAAATCTAGTAAATATGTAATTAAAAAGGAAATCTACCACTGATTGTTCACTTGCAGCTGATAAAGCTTTTGCTTCAACCCACTTAGTCACATAATTAGTACATACAAGTATATACTTTTTCTTTTTAGATGTAGGGTTAATGGGCCCTACAAAATCTAATGCCCATTTATTGAAAGGCTCAATGACTACTTGGGCTTGAAGTGGCATTCGGTCTCATGCAGTAGGCTTACCCATTCGTTGGCATTCATCACAATTGGATACATAGGTTTTAGCATCTTTGAAAATATGAGGCCAATAATAACCAGATTTCAGAACTTTATAAGCGGTCCTTTTGTCTGCAAAGTGTCCTCCACAAGGACCATCATGGAAAGCTTGCAAAATATCATGAATTTCATCTTCCCTTACACATCTCCTGATTACCAAATCTGGTCCTATTTTGTAGAGACAATCATCGTGCCACATGTAGTTTGCACTTAGCTGAATTACTTTCTGTTTTTTTCTAGGAGACAATTTCTAAGGCATCTTCCCTGTCACAAGATAGTTAGCTACATATGCATACCAAGGGGTGAATGTAGAAATAGAAAACAAATTTTCATCAGGGAAGTTATCATCTACTGGTGCGTTATCTCCCAGATGAATCATTCTAGATAAGAAATCAACCACAAGATTATCCTTACCTGGTCTATCAATAATATTGATATTAAACTCTTGTAATAATAACAACCATCTTGTAACTCTAGGGTTTGTTACAGGTTTGTTCATTAAGAATTTGATGGTTGAATGATCAATGTGTACAAAAGCTTGCTATCCTGTAATATAGTGTCTAAATTTATTGATAGCATGGACTACAACTAACAATTCTTTTTCTATGACCGTATAATTCACTTCTGCTGGGGATAGATTTTTACTGACAAAGTAAATAGCATAAGGCATTTGATTTTCCCTTTGTCCAAGAACCGCTCCAAGGGCTGTGTCTGAGGCATCAATACATATATGAAAAGGAAGGGACCAATTTGGTCCTCTTAATACATGGGTAGTTGACAATTTCTGTTTTAGAATCTCAAAAGATACTTGGCATTCATCATCCCAATTAAATTCGGCTTCTTTAGATAATAACTTGAATAAATGGGTAGCTAATATTGTGAAATTGGGAATGAATCTTCTATAGTAGACAACATGCCCTGAAAAGCTGCGAACTTCCTTTTGTGAGGAAGGTATTCTGATTTGTGTGATAATATGAATTTTCACAGGATCAACTCTCATTCCAAAGACATAGATGTGATGTCCCAAAACAATACCTTCAGTGAGCATTATTTTTTATTTTTCATTACTTAGGGAAAGATTATTTTCCTTACACCTAATCAAGACTTTTTCCAGACTGGTCAAAGCTTCCTGGAAGTCATTTCCATGGACTGTAAAGTCTTCCATGTAGACTTCTACGCAGTCATTGGTCAAGTTAGAGAAAATGACTAGGACAACCCTTTGAA
This sequence comes from Picea engelmannii, assembly GCA_009831015.1. Classification (NCBI taxonomy): domain Eukaryota; kingdom Viridiplantae; phylum Streptophyta; class Pinopsida; order Pinales; family Pinaceae; genus Picea; species Picea engelmannii. Next base: position 948,324 of record ML778312.1, read on the forward strand.
AAGTAGTTGGGGAATTGAAAATTCCAAAAGGAAGGACCCTATAAGCATAGGTTCCCCATGGGCAGGTAAAAGTGGTCTTCTCTTGGTCTTCGGGTGCTATTTTTATTTGGTTATAACCACTAAACCCATCTAGGAACAAAAAATACTTCTTTCCGGACAAGGTATCCAACACCTGATCAATAAATGGTAGGGGAAAATAATCCCTATGGGTAGATTTGTTCAATTCCATGAAGTCTACACATATTCTCCACTTACCATTTTTCTTGGGAACTATGTCAAGTGGAGATACCCATTGACTATCTGAAATGGGGTATATGAGATTGGCTTGAAGGAGTTTTCACAATTCTTCGTTTACAATATCTTTGAGGGATGGATTCATCCTTCGCTAAGGTTGTCTAACTAGTCTGATTTGGTCATTAGTGTAAATATGATGTGTGCATGTGTCAGGGTGAATGCCTTTCATGTTTGCATAATCCCATGCAAAGGCATCAAATTGTCTTTGGAGAATTTCAATTACTTGTGTGTTTTGTTCTGGTTCCAAACTAGAGTTGATATACAAAGGTTTTCCTGGGCTAATATCAACAAGTTCAGTACTTTCTTCCTTCTCTAAGGAAGCTGGTGATAAAGTATATAATTGAGTGATATCAGGGTGCCAAGTTTGTTGAAATTCAGAACTGAAAATGTGTGACAATTCTGCAAAGGACCTAGGATATTCATTGCAGTTTGTATCAGCCAAAAATAAACTTAAGACTTGTTCATCCGATTGTTCTTGCATTCCTCTTACTTGTTCAAGTGTTAACAGGGGTCTGATGCAATCTTCCTCTCCACAAGGGTTTTCTAGCCAAACAAGTATTTCTTGTGCCAGTTGGGCAGGAGGGAAGAGAACAAGTTTTTGGCTATGTGTGCCATTGGATATAGTCATCTCGCTGGACCGATAGCTAATAAAGGCATCTGCTGTGGCCATTCAAGGGCGGCCAAGAACCACAGGGTGTCTTGGTTTGGAGGATGATTTAGAGTAGATGAATAGAAAGTCTACTAGGTATTCCCAAGAAGCTAGAGTGACTGTGATATCATCTAAACTTCCTGCAGGGCTAATGACTGACTTATCTGCCAATTCTATCATGGTTTGGGTTGGTCTCAACTGGTTGATTTGGAGTTTTTTCATAGTGTAAAAAGGAATTACATTAATTGATACACCCAAATCAATGAGTTTGTTTGGTAAGGAAATACCATTAATTTCAACAGTGAGTACTGGATTCCAAGGGTCATTATATTTATATGGCATTTCAGAAATAAATTTAGATAATTGTCCTACTACCTGAACAAGGGGAGGTTCCTTCTTCTTCCTTCCTGGTTTCTTAATACAAAGATCCCTTATGATTTTGGCATATATGGGGATATCTTTGATGGCTTGCAATATAGGTATTTTTATACATACATTTTGTAATTCATCCTCTATATCTTTGTGCAAGGGTGGGTCAGGTTTCTTCACTAATAGTCTTTCGGGGTAGGGTGGAAGATTAAATTGTTGAGGTACTCCTATAAACTGAGAAGTGATTGGAATAGGAGGGGAAGTCTCTTCTTCTACAGGGGTGGTTTGAGTGTTTTCTTCCTCAGAATGTTTATCATTTTCTTCCTGAATTACTACTCCAGGATTTGATTGATTTATAGCCTTCCCAGATTGTAGTTGAATTTCATAGGTGGGAAAGGTTTGAACTTCTTCATTCTGCACAGGGTGGGTGGGTCGATTATTGGGATTAGGGATTGGTTGGGCAGGGATTGCTATTGGTCTAGGAGGGTTGTGGGCAGCTTGGTTTTATGGCTGTTGATTGGCATTTATAGGTACTTGTTGCTGCTGGTTAGGGTTCAAGGGGACTGTAAATTACTGTTGTATAGGAGGTGGAAGTAAAGCTTGTATCTATGGTGGGTTAAATCCAGGTAGTAATTGGACAATGTTTATAGGAACTATGGATATGTAGGGTAAGAGGGATTCCCATACATAGGTCCCCTCCAAACTTGTTGCCAAGGTTGAGTTTGAGCTTGCTGAGGTGTCAATTGTGGATAGGACATTGGGGAAGGACCCCATTGTTGTTGTTGATACTATTCATTAGGGTCATAAAATGCATTGGGGTTTTGTGCTCTCCAAGGTCTTCTGGAAGGATATGATTGTTCTTATGAGATTCCTCCTCCCCTATACATGGCTTGTAGCTCAAGAAAAGTTGGACACTCAGATGTGGGGTGCTCTAGAGTACACAGACCACAAATTCCTATGACATTTAATGGGCATTCTTTCTCACCATGCTTCGTTCGACACCTAGGACAAAAAATTGCTAAAACAACCTCTTCTTCTTGTTTCTTTTTCAGTTTTAGGGTATCTAACTGGTTGCTGATTGTGCTCAAGATGTCTATTTTAAAGTTCTCCAGTAATTTTCCTAACTCAATTCTGGCGACAGTCCCTGAGCTTTGTCTTGTATATCTGCTAAAAGAATCTCTTGGTGCTTTGCCTATTTTAGCTAGTCCTCTTGAGTATCTTCTACAGTAATCTGCGATCTCTGAAAAAGGATTTTCATGCACATATCCTGAACTTAACAAGTTTAAAAATTCAATGTAGTCATCTCTAATTCCTTTCAAAAATACAGTTCTTACTACAGCTGGGTCTGTGGTGAATAATTTTGATTTCTGGTAGTTGTATAAGAACCTTTCTAAGTAGTCTTTAGGGATTTCATCTTTTGTTTGTTGCATTTTAAAAATGTCATTTTTAGCATTATCCTTACAATAGTCTTGGTATTTCTGTAAGAATGTATCTTTCATTTGATCCCAAGAGAGAATTGTATATTCTCCTAAGCTCATGAACCATCTTAAGGCTGAATCTTTCATTGTGGCAGGGAAGAGCTTAAGTTTTTGGGCATCATCTGAGTAGTTATAGCTTCTAAATAATATGTCAAACTCGAATAAAAATAAGTCTGGATCTTCAGTTGACATACCTCTAAAACTGGGTAACGATGATAGTGGGATGTTTTTCATGCTGATGTTTCTGGAAATATCCAAGATTGGAAACCCAAACGTCTCAGTTTCAGTGGCTGCATTTCCTTCTTCTTCTGCCATTTCGATCAGTGTTCCTCCTCCAATGATGGATGGTTTAGAAACTGGGTTTTGTGTGTCTCCTTCAACAGACTCATGTTCTGTCTGCTCTAATACTGATTCTTTCGTTTTAGGTTCTTCTTCTGGAGCCTCACTGGCTCCCCTTGTACTTTCTCCTGTTGGAATTTTTCCTGCACCAGTGTCAGTTGGATTAGTGGGGGGGGGGTTGTTTTTGAATCTTTAGAGCTTACAAATCTACCTTTATTATCTCTATATCTATGCATAAAATGGAAATTTGATTCTTAAATGAATTGAAAGTCCTAATTCTATCTAGAAGGTAAGAAGGAAACATGGCTTCGGAGAACCCCACTCTAATGGCTGCGTGGCTCTTCACTCACGTCTTAAATGTTTTATCCTCCTCCCTCAAGAAGCCTTTAAAATCATTCAAAAACTATTCAAACAATCTAAGCTAAAAGATCACTTCCTACCATTTTCAACTCCCTGACAACGACGCCAAAATGTTGTGCTACTTATATGATTAGTATAATTCACTCATTAATTATCAATCCAGGATTCATAATCAACAGAGTTACAAGACACCAGTAAGAAAGGTAATTATAATGTCATGAGCATAGAAATATTCTAAATTATGCATGCTGGAAACAAAACAGGCTAGCAAACTGAAACACACTTTGGTTGTCTTTCACAGAGAGGCTATCTACTCCATTATGGCACATGCAAGTATGAGATGGATTTATTTTGACAGATCAACTCTGCTATATGAACCAGAAAGTTAACTATGCAATCACACTTCTTAAAGGGAAATCACACATCAATCATCGAGACATAGAATGGGTAGTTAAATAGTCAATATACTGAGTATGTTGTGGTTCACAATGTGTTGTTGTGAACTTCACTAGTTCTCCTTCAAATATGTCTGACTACTGCTGCCAACATTCATATCCATGAAACAAACTCAAATCCATAAAACAGAGAGAGCATATGCAAAACAGAGTAAGTAAAGATCTCTAAACAATCATATAATTGAAACTCTAAACTGAACTATACTGCTATCATCTGAAAGGATCAAAGATTCAGCTAGTATAACATCTATACTATTGAAATCAACTACTAACACTAATCTATAAGGATGCTGACCTTTTTTGGGTGGTGGGCCCTTGCCGCTTCAACAGGTCAACGACTAGAGTATACAGTAAATTTGCTTTCAATCCACACATTACTCTTACTCAAACTTCAAAACATAGAATCAAACTATGCTAACAACTCAACTCACATTCATTCATAAACGATCAAGACATGGAGATAAATGACGTCCTTCTATTAAAATTCAACTCGGAATATGGTCTACAATATGTAACGCTACTTCATATGCTGTGTTATGCTAATTCTCTACTACCTCCACCATCCTTTCCATGACTATTTAAACAGTCTTAGTCGTGAAACACAAGGAGGTGAAATCTTTAGCAGATCAGTCAATTGCCAAATTTACATATTTGGTTACACATTTTAAGATTCATCCTCATGACACAAAGTGTATGAGGATGAAGCAAAACCAAACTAGCTTAACATAGCCTCGCTATAGCTTTGATGATTCAGCAAACATCCAACAATTATATTGGTAACGATCTCAAGCTAAACTTGGTATATTCTACTCCTTGTATTGGTACCAGATTGTGACAGGTGAGATTCGGTAAATGGTACTAGATATGAACAATACGCAAGTGGTTGGTACCGGACTAGAACAGTCTGTGACCATTGGTACCAGATCGCGACAGTGAATAATTCAGTACTGAATATGAATGGAAGGTGCGCTTGGTACCAGATTCAAACAATGACAATCTAGCGCATAAGTACCAGATGGCTGAGCTAACAAAGAAATTCTAGACTCATCTAGAGGTCAAAGGTTAAACATGGAAATTTAAAACATTAGTACATGAAACATTCAGTCTTCTAGCTCAATAAACCACAAAATGCATGAATTCAATTACACTTTACCTTATGAACTCATCAATGGATAATGGTAGTGTTCTTTGTCATTTATCCAAGCTTAGGTAGGCCAAAACAGTATAGATGAGTAGTATGATAGGGTAGTGGGGATGTCAACTTAGAGGCTCAACACAAACCATGAGAAACCAGAGCCAACATTTGATTCAAGGGTAGAGTAATTCTCATGGATGGAAAAGTAAGAAAACCCATACTTGTAAAAGATTGTGTGAGGAGAAAAACCAAGACTGTATAATTCCTCCACGGTCGGGAGAGGCAGAGCAACAACAACTACCAGAGCCACAAATGCAAGAATAACTAGGGTTATAGGCTCGAGGGGAGTTTGAGTGACGTGCATTTACTGCACGTCACTTCTCCCTTCATATCCTCATTCAATTTTTAGTACAAGCCAAGCCCACTATCCACCTCACCATAGCACTACATTCAAAATATCCAAACTTTCCATATTACTTTTGCAAAGTGCGAAATAGTTCAAAGTGTGCCACCCCCTTTCCAATACTAAATTTCTTCAAATGACAACTTGCTTAGGAACACAACCAAATACGCAACTCAAACAATGTAGCAAGGGTCGATATCACCAATTTTTTTTCCATAAACAACACAATATCAAAATCAAAACTGGATTATAGTTCTTTCATTCAAAAGGGCAGGATAATCATATTTCATGAGAGATCATCCAAACCATTTAGCTCCATGTTTTAATCATCCAACCACCACATATTTCCATAAAAATTTTAACCATGATTTGAAGCGACTGAGCTGCAACAAACTGTGTCGCAACCAACACATAGACAACCAAAATATAAGCGTCGCTTATCCATCATAATGCCATAAGTTAAATAAGGGGGTCCCACCTACTAGTTTATTATTAATATAGATAAATAATAAATATTGGCAAATATTTGCGAGCATAGTATTCATCATTGTGCTTTCAAGCGTCAACAAACGGGGGACTCCACATGGAATTCTATTTCCAACAGATTAAGAACTCATAATTTTTGGTTTGGCAGACCAGGTGAATCGTAGATCAAAGAATTATTTACCAGAATAATTATGCAACAGGGGAAGTGAGGCGGTTTAAGGGAAAAAATGATCTGGGACTTTGGGAATAGCTCATGAAAAGTGATATGTATGAGGGGTTTGTTCCTGTATGCATAACATTCGATTGGTCACAGTGAAAGTGTTTATTATTTTAGGGAGAAAAATTTCTGGTATGCTCTTCTTGAATCTTAGGGTGGAGGGAAGAAAGGGATAGCAGAAAGTAAGGATGAAAATCCAATTATCTATCTAACATAAGTAATGGAAGCAGAAATCAATTTCAGTGATGTCTACAAGTGGGATATCATTACCACTGTGTAACTTGATTTTTTTTTATCAACAATATTTACAGAATAACATCGTTGTGGTAAAAGTGATGCAAATTTTATTTCTGATAAATAAAAAGGAAAATAATAAAAGAAAAACAGTAGAAATGAAAAATCAGGAAATGAAAAAAAGAAAAGCAAAATCAAAACAGTGAAATGAAAAACTATAATACAACAATGAGTTCGATGCAACATTCATCTTTCAAACTGGGTCCACATAGTGCTTCAAGTGGGAATCGTTGGTACTATAGGAAAATAATCATTCTTTCAAGTATTTTAGAAGATAAGAATTTGCGGCTAGGACAAAAGCGATTTTAAAAGGACCCAACCCTAATTTTTGAAACTTCAAATGTCTTCCTCTATCAACATGGGCTGAATCCCAAAGCAAGACTTTCTCATTTTCTTTAAACATGACAACTTTTGTGATTTTGTTGAAATTTGTATTCACGGTTTTTTGTCGTCTCTTTATGTTTTCCAAGGAAAACATTCTTTGTTCCTCTAAAACTAACAGTGTAATTATCCTTTGAGGGACATTAGAAGAATTTAATTCTTCGATCTGTAGCATCAACCGTAGAGAAGAAATTTCCAGTTCAGTAGGAAAAATAGCGTCTTGACCATAAAAAAGATGAAAGGTAGTTCAAATTGTGCTTACCTTGGTAGTGGCACGATCTACCGAAAGGGCATAAGTGAGGAGGGTGTGCCATTGATGAGGCTTATCTTCAATGAGCCTTTGTATCATCCTAACTAGATTTTTATTAGTAGACTCGGCTTGCCCATTTCCTTGAGGGTAATAAGCTGAAGAGGTGAATTTTTTGACTCCGAACTTAGCTAAAACTGAGTCAACTTAGTGGAAATGAAAGCGGGACCATTGTCTATAATAATTTCTAAAGGAATGCCAAATCTGGAGAAAATATTAGTTTCAAGGAAAGAAATTACCTATTCATCCTGTGAGTGTTTAAGTGGGACAACTTTAGTCCATTTAGTGAAATAATCTATGGTTGCCAAGATAAAAACCTATCTTGCTGAAGACAAAGGACTACTAGGACCGATAAAGTCCAGACCCCATTTCAAAAAAGGAAAATTAGGGAGGACAGGTTGCAAAGGCATGGAAGAAATACGTTATTTCTGAGCGAATTTTTGGCACTTGTCACAAGATCTTGAAAAGTTATAAGAATCTCAAAAAATTGAGGGCCAATAATAACCTTTTCTGATGATTTTATAAGTAATTGTTTTAGTAGAAAAGTGATCACCTATGTGAATAACAGAATCTGAAGATCCATGAGTTTCCAGTAAAAATTTCTATGCTTCCTCATTATTTACACATTGAAGTAATATGCCATCGACAAATTTCCTGAACAAAAATTCTCCTAAAATAATATATCTGGGAGATTCAAGACGGAGCCTTCTCCTTTGATGAGTATCTAAATCATCTGGGCATTTCTGATATTGCAATTAATACACCAAATTTTTATACCAGTGATGTTCAACTATAAGAAGGGTTTGACTCTCAATGTAAAATAGTGCTAAAAGAGGATTATCTTGTTTGTCGATTTCTTCACTTGCTTCAGCATGTTGAGCTAAGTGAAGGGCTAAGTCTTGTCCCTTAATCATTTTTGAAGTCATGATGGTTAAATCATGCTCTTAGATCTTGGCAGGCTAATGTGCAAGCTTCCCTTAAAGATAAGTCTGTGAAAGAAAAAACTTGACAACAGGCAAAAAGACTTTTACCTGTGTGTGTTTGCCTAGAATAAAGTGGAAAAATTTCTCCATAGATTTAACAAGAGAAAAGACATGTTTTTCGATATAAGAATACTTGAATTAATCATCTGATAAACATTGACTCATGTAAGCTACTGGTTTTTCGTTATTCTAGTCATCACATTGTAATAGAATAGCAGAAATTGCTTCCTCGGTGGCATTACTATATATGATATACTCTTTCTCAAAATCCAATTTCACCAAAACTGGTGCAGAACTGATTGCTTTCTTAATCCTTACGAAAAAAAATTCAACGTCTTCAGTCCAAGAAAATGAGTGGTCTTGCTTTAGAATATTATGAATTGGTTTGAATATTAAAGAAAAATCAGGAACAAATCTACTGACAAAGTTGATAATTCCCATAAAGGCTTGAACCCCCTTTTTGGAAGCAGGTGTAGGAAGGTTAAGAATAGAAACGATCCTTTCGAGATCTATGTTTATTCCCAAATAAAAAACAATATGTCCAAGGAGCTTGCCCTTGGTAATGCCAAATATAGATTTAGAAGGATTTAAAGAAATACCAAACTTTTTGCATCGCATGAGAAATTTCTTTAGTTAAGTTGATTTAACCTAACTAATTCATTTAGGAGAAATAAATAATAATAATATAGTTACGGGTCTTAATTAATCAGGACTAGGTAGGTGGGACCCCTTGTGACTCCCGTAATTTCTTCCTTTTAAATCATGAAATATAACATACAAAAGATACTCATTTAAACCATATGCCACCCTTGTAACTCCCTTGAATATCTTTCAAACTGGATATTTAAATATCAGAATTAATTTATATCATATCCAAATATATATATATATATATATATATATATATATATATATATATATATATATATATATATATATATATATATATATATCCACATTATCCACAAAATATAAAAAATAGAGCTTGTTGTCCAAAAATGATGAAAACCATTAAGCATTGTCCTCATCAATTGAAATCATATAAAACATAATTTAAAAACCATATTTGCCACTTTGTGAGGCAATTTTCCTTTTTTCACTATTGTTTCCCTTAGACTTTTCTGAAGTAGCCCGTGGTTGATTGGAACCTTGGAGTTGTATCTCACTAATCAAATGGGGGAAGTCACCCTTTAAATGAAGGTGGGAAGACATAGATTTCAAGGAATCAATGGAGGGAGAAGAAGGGGAGGAAACTCCTTTTCCCTTGTCTTGCATAGGTTGGGGAATATCAATTTTCAATCTCTTACTAGCATGTGAAAACTGAACTGGTGAAACAACATGGAAAATCTGGACATTGGGGTTAACAAGTGGTGGTAAAGGAAATGACATAGTGGGCCAACCACGATGGTGAGAGGCAGGTTGGTTTACGATCTCTTTCCAACCATCATTTGCAGGGACTTGAGGTTTCAAAGACACATGTGGAGGAACGGGAATGCTAGGGATATTATGAGGAGGCTAGAAAGGGGGTCTTTCTAGTTGAGGGTGCATTATTCCATGGAAAACCCAATTAAAGAACCCATCTTGGAACAACTTGTTCAATTCTTGAGGGTTAACGTCAAAATGGATAGAAAATCTAGGCCTCTTATGGCCTCGATTCCAATTTCCCCTGCCTCTGTTATTTCGGCCATTGTTGCCTCTACTGAAAAAACTCATCTTGTAGAAACAAATTTTCAGTAATGAAGATCTCAATAAACCATACATGACACTCTACTTACATGAATCAAAAGTTGGCTCAAAAATTGACATGTGATACATGCAAATCCATCCATAACAAACCATTCATTAACTGCCATGTGAACACAGAGTGATAGGGTTCATGGGAAATATGGAGGGAGTGTAGTTAGTGAAAATAGTAGAATGATAGGGAATGCATATACGAATACTGTTCAAAAATTAACCAAACAATTTAACTGTGTATAAAAATATAAAAATATCAGTCACCAAGCCTTGCTATGCTATCCTTTTTATCGCTTCCAAACATACTTTTCTTTTTAATTTTGTATCACAGAACAAGGATGCAATAAGTGAAACTGGGATTGTGAAGGGAATATAATTAGGGAAAAATGGTAGAATGATAGGGAATCAATATGGATACTGTTCAAGTGAAACAAATAGAAATATGCTACCTTAAATGCAATCAAAACATATCTTTGTCTAGAATTTCAAAGTTTAACAAGTGTTCCTTTTCCAAAACAATAATCTAAATTGGTGTCTTCTTTGACAATTTTGCTCGCTGGCTTCTGAATTATTTTACACAGTAATCTATATGCCCATAATTATTTAATCATAGTAACAATTGTACCCACATTATCATTATATGAAAGTCATGACGAATAACATCATAATCGCTATAAGAATACAACAATAGCCTTTGAGCCACGACCATAACATCAACTCTAGTAATAATATTTTAAATCCAGCAGGGACATGTACACTATTTACAAACAACTCATATCCATCATTTATTTAACCACTATTCAATGCAATTTATTCTGGACATTACCACTCTATTCGAGACTCAAACTTTTTGAACACAAGTGCCCCTTTTTTAACAATCAACATAATGATTTGAAACAAAAATAACATTCATTATTTGGAACACAAGCTTCAAATGAACAGGTGGGTAAAAATTTATTTCTAGAATTACCAAGCAAGGGACCAAACAAAATCGTGCCTAAGTAACTAAGCAAGTACAGTGTTCCCATCAACTTCAAACTGGAGTAAATATGCTTTCAATGTAATTTTTAGGGTTCAAGATAGTAAGTTCTTGAGACAACGGGGTAGTTCGACCAGAGAGTTTGGCAGTTGAATGGCACAAAAAATTCATTCCATAGGTTCCCTATCATAATCGATCACAGAAACAATAATACGAGCATTGATCTTGAGTGCATGGGATTCAAACAACATACTACAACTTCCAAAACAAACAAGTGAATCCAACCTATTTTTCAACACTGCATAATGAGTGACCAAATAAAAACCCATGCACAACCAAAAAGAACAAATAGTGATTGTTGAGGAAAAGATATGCTTTATCTTACTCAAGCATTTTGGAATCCCGTCTGGCTAGAGAAAAATAGTCGAGAAAATCACCCTATGGTTTATAGCCTCAAAAAGTATTTCCCAATTCACAAGTATTAATTACAAGGGCTTAGGCTGGTTTTTTAAATGAAAAATATTGTTGCAAACCTTTGAAACAAGCATATGAATGATATGGTTCAACCTTGAAACTTGTTGTCTAAAATATGACCCTGTTGTCAAAAAGAGAATTATTCCTTTAATGAACTGAATAATGAATAAAAACTGAACTATCTTATAAAAAGACAAGAGAAAACCTTAGTATTTTTTTCTCCTTCTATTCTCCCCTTGTTCTTCCTTCTCATTTGGCTTTTATGCATTCCAAATCAGTTGAAGTAGTTCAGCTACCACTTTTAGTTAAGTTAATTAAACTTAACTAATTTTAGTTTAGCGGAAGTAGTAATAATAATAATAATAATGGGTCTTTATTAAATAATAACTAAGTAGGTGGGACCCCTTGCAACTCCCTTTTTATTCTTTACAAAAATAAACACAATTAGATAACAATCTAAATACATGCCTCCTTGTGGCTTCCATAAATATTTCCAAAATTTGAATATTAAATATCAGAAATAATTTAAATCATATTCAAAACATGTAATAATCACATTATCCCAAAAAAATATATTGTTGTCCAAAACTTTATGCAGTCCATTGTCTTCAACAAATCAACCATAAACACATAAATTAAAATTTGCCACTTTGATAAGCAATTCTTCTTCTGTCACCGTTGTCCCCTTTGGACTTCCCAGAATTCGCCTTAGGTTTATTCAAACCTTGAGGATTAATCTCACTAATAACATGGGAACAATATTCCCTCATGTGCATACAGGAGGACACTGATTTTGTTGATTCATTTGAAGGGGATGAGGGGGAAGCAACAACTTTACCTTTGTCTTTCACATGGGGAGCCTTGATTTTGAGTCATTTGCTAGCATGGGAGGACTGACCATGTGAGTGTGCAGGGGAAATTTGAGCATTTGGGTTTACAAGTGGAGGAGGAGGAGGCAATGATAGGTTGGGCCAACCACGATGATGAGAGACTACCAGATGAACAATATCCTGCCATCCTTCATTTTTAGGAACTTTTGGTTGCATAGATACATAGGGAGGCACGGGGATACTGGGGATATTTTGGGTCTGGAAGGGAGGCCTCTCTAGTCTAGGCTAAATTATCCCTTTCCCAATCCAATTGAAGAACCCAACATGAAAAATCTGGTTCAACTCTTGAGGATCTACATCAAAATGAATTGAGAATCTATGGCTTCTAGGCCCTCTGTTCCAGTTACCTCTTCCCATAATTTTTTTTCCATGAGTGCCTCTGCTGAAGAAACTCATCCTGTATGCAGCAACTCATTAGCAACAATCCCTTAACAGACCATACATGACATTGTCTTTATATGAAACAAAGTCTGGCTCATAAATTAACATAATACCCATTCAATTCAATCCATAATACATTATTTAATAATTGTCAAATGAGAAGGGGGTGAAATAGGGTTAATGGGATATCTGGAGGGATTGTAAAGAGTGAAAAAGAGGTAGCATGATAGGGAGTAAGAACATGATTACTACTCAATAATTCATTAAATAACGGACCTTGCAATCAATACCAAAATATATCAGTTGCCACCTATTTCTCTGTCTTATCTTATCATTGTCATACAAAGTTTTAATTTTATTTTATAGAATAGGGTGTGTAAAAATGAAATTGAGATCATGAGGGGGGTATAATGAGCGAAAAAGTGAGAATATGAGAGGGAATAATACATATATTGTTCATAAAAATAAATTAAATCAACAACAACCATAACTCTATTCAAATCACAATCCAATAAGAATCCTCTTTTAAAACCAAAATCATTTAATTGTCCCTTAATTGCAGATAAATGCTTGCTGATTTCAATAAAAAGACAATTCAATTGCCCAGAATTATTCAATTATATCAATCTTTGCATCTTATTCCATATCTATGCAATATTATATTAATATCATTGTCAATTTCACAATAACATCATAACCATTTGAGCCACAGTGCTTAATATTCAAATGCTAAACGTTTTCCCTTTTAAAACAAAATATAATATGCACTGTGATTCCAAACATCCTTATCAAATATTCATTCCTTGAAATTCAATAATAATAGACCCAGTATTAACCTCCAACTATCAAATTGCCATCACTGTTGACATAATCCACTGTCATCAAAACTCATAATTGGGCCCCGATTTAGTCACACATAGAAGTTCATCAATATAATCAACACAATTCTTGATTCGTCAATAGCATTTCACCCATAACATGCAACTTAAACCTGATTTTTTTGAAAATCGAGCATGTACATACTTCCTTTAGAAAGAAATGCCCAATAAAAGACAGAGCCATATAATGTGCGAGGAGAACATAACCATATCACACACAGGTTCCTTTTAACTTAAATGGGACCATGATCATGCTAGGGTTTAACACAACAATGGATGGAATAACCATAAATCAACCAAATGGAAAGTCCTCGGGGTTGTAGATAATCCATACCCTCTTTTTCAAACAAATTTATCACAGAGAGGAAATAACAGAGGCTTGATCGAGAGATGGTCTTTGAAGTCAGAGAGCCTGTGATTTTTTTTTTACAACACATTATCACAGAGAAGCAACCCCAAGTAATCAAGTATAATCTTGGAAGAACAGAGAGCCCGTGCTATTTTAAAATCACCACAATCATTTAACTTATAACCCCAAAATTTTGACAGAGCCAAAAAGTGCCTAAGGAGAAACATAAACAAGTCAAGGTTAGAACCAAGTCGTGCTTGATACACCAAAAATGAGTCATGCTCAACAAACGAGGCACACACATGTTTCTTTTAAACTTTATTGCAAAGAGGTAATGAGAGTTGGCTTAATCAAGGAAGTATCCTCGAAGACACAGAGAGACCGTGCCCCTTCAAAACACCATAGACGTTTATACCCTTCAAAAACAAATTTGACAGTGAGGTTTACCAACATATCAGTTATCCACTACAACAGATATGAGAGGAGAAAATGCTTAAAACCACTGTGAAAGAATTCTTGAGCACGACCCGTGGCCACCCAACACATATACCGACTACCATTCAACGTTCTGGGCGATAGGAAGATTCGACTGTGAAACATTTTTGGCAATAGTGACAATGAAGTGAATGCCATAACAAATGATAGCTCGGGGCTCGGCCAAACAAATCAAGAACAATGCAACCATCGAAAATTGCATTGAAACCTAGAGGAATGAATCATAACAACGACCCAGACGAAAAGGGGTGAAAACAACTAATACCCAGACTAGTGGTAAAAACCCACACAATAAAATCTTAGAGCTTGTTACACCATTGTCAAATTTTCCACAAAGAACCAGAGTAAAACCCCAAGTTGACTGGCATGTTTTACATGAAAAAACCAATGCACAGGCTATCAACGCAATAAAATTCATTCTTTACTTTTTAAACACCAACAGTCCAGAGTATTCATAGAGAAAACCATGACACAACAATGATACACAGTCAAAACTCAAGAAAAACATAGACCTCATGCAATCCTGAGCCAAGAAATCGATTCATAATATAGAGGGACCATCATGGATGGAAAGTAAAGGATCCATACCTGGAAAAATATCTTTGAGGGAAGAGTTGGACTGTGTTTTTCCTTTCAAAACCTGAAATCATGAAGCTTCCATAATCACCAGAGCCAAATGCAACTATGGCTAGGGTGATGAGCTCGAGGGTGGTTTGGAGTGACGTGCAGTAAATGCACGTCACTTCCTCACCCGACCCTATTCAATTTCAACAGACGATCCCACCCATTACCATAACATCAACCATTAATTCAACAACAATCCATTGTAGTATCCATTGCATAGTGTGCTACTTGAATCATATCAAAACTTTAACAATAACCATATGTTAAACATTACCATACGTGCTTCACATATAATCCTTTAACCAAAGCACATAGTATAGTAGTTAAGTCCATCACCTTTCATTTTTCACCATTATATATACCTTAAGGTTTATATATAATCTCTTTTGCAATAACCTTAGGACTTATCCATATAAGTTTTTCCTCTTTTCATCTTAATCTCCCATCTCATCCTTTAGCATAAAAACATATATATAAAATAAACAATCAATGTTTAATGCATAACATAACACCTGTAAAAATAATCCTTTTATCCATAATGTTGTGATAAGATGCAAGTGACCATCATTTGTTTTTAGCAATGACACATTCAACCAAACATCTTATGTCCCCACAACGAATAAAACCATTACTTGCATCATCATCTATAGAACACTGTGTAGGCATCATCATAACAACAACCAAAATATAAGCGTAACACATCCATCATAGCGCCACTAGTCTACAAGGGGGACCCAACTACTAGTTAATTGCTATTATCATAAATAAATAATAGAGCTTAGCAATCATTTGCGAGCAGTATTCATCGTTGCGATTTTAAGCGTCAACAAACTGGTGACTCCACAGGGAAATCTGTTTCCAACAGATTAAGAACTTGGAATGTCTAGTTTTGCAGACCATGTGAAGATCTATCAATGAAATAGACATCAGAATGATTATGCAATAGGGGGAAGTGAGCGATTTAAAGGAAAAAATGATTGGGATTTTGGGAATAAATCATGGAAAGTGTTAAGTATGAGGGGATTATCCCTGTATACATAATCATTTGATTAATCATAGTGAAAGCATTCCTGACTTCAAGGAGAAAATTTTTCTGGTGTGCTCTTTTGAATCTTGGAGCGGATGGAATAAAAGGAAAGAAGAATAGGGAATAAAACCAACCATCTTACCTAACAATAGTTTAAGCAGATAACAATTTCAATGATGTGTTCAAGGGGGAACATAATGACAACTGTGTAACTTGATTGTTATTGATTAACAATACTTGCATAATAGCGTTGTTGTGGCAAAACTGATCCAACATTTTATTTTGACAAGAAAATAAGTCAATAAAAGAAATGAAACAACAGAAATGAAATAACAACAAAGTAAAATCAAATCAAATAAAACAAACTATAATACATAAAACATTCCATACAACATTTAAACTTTCAAGTTGGTTCCACATAGTGTTTAAAGTGGGAATTGTTGGTGCTATAGGAAAACAATCGCTTTTGCAAGTTCTTTAGGATATATGAATTTGTGCCCTGGACAAAAGCAATCTTAAAAGGACCCAACCATAAATTTTGGAGCTTTGAATGCCTTCCTCTATCAACATGAGTTGAATCCCACAACAATACCTTCTCATTAACATTAAATTTGACATCTTTGACACTTTTCTTGAAATATCTTTTAACAGTTTGTTGTCTTCTCCTTATGTTATCCAAGGAAAACATCCTTTGTTCCTCTAAATCCAAGAGTGCATTCATTCTTTGAGAGATATTGGAAGAATATAATTCTTCAACCTGTAGCATCATCCTTATAGAAGAAAGTTCCATCTCAGTAGGCAGAATGACTTCTTGACCATAAACAAGATAGAAAGGAGTGCAAACAGTGATCACCTTGGTGGTAGTGTGATTTTCCCAAAGGGCATAAGTGAGGAGAGTGTGCCATTGACGAGGCTTATCTTCAATGAGCCTCTTAATAATTCTAACCAGATTCTTGTTAGTAGACTCGTCTTTCCCATTTCCTTGGGGATAATAAGTGGATGAGATAAAAAATTTAACCCCCAGTTTAGCTAGAAACAAAGTCAGCTTAACAGAAATAAAAGCGGGACTGTTGTCTATAATAATTTCCAAAGGAAGACCAAATCTGGAAAAAATATTAGTCTCAAGGAAAGGAATCACCTGCTCATCTTACAAATTCTTAAGTGGGACAACTTCAACCCATTTTGTAAAATAGTCTGTGGCTATCAAGATAAAAACTTGTTGTGCTGAAGATGGAGGATTAATAGGACCAATAAAGTCCAGACCCCAATTTGAAAAAGGAAAGTCGATGAGGATAGGTTGTAAAGGCATGGAATAAAGGAGTTCTTTCCCATCGAACTTCTGGCACTTGTCACAAGATTTTGAAAAATTATAAGAATCATGAAAGATTGAAGGCCAATAGTACCCTTTCCTGATAATTTTAAAAGCAGTAGTTTTAGTAGAAAAGTGGCCTCCTACATGAATAATAGAATCTGAAGATCCATGAGTCTCTTGTAAAAATTTATGTGCTTCCTCATTATTCACACAACGAAGTAACATACCATTGACAGATCTCCTAAACAAGAAGTCTCATAAAATGACATATATGGAAGATTTCAGACGAAGCCTTCTCCTTTGATGGGTATCTAAGTTATTTGGACATCTTTTATTTTGTAAGTAATACACCAAATATTTGTACCAAGGATGTTCAACTACAGGAAGGATTTGACTGTCAATATAAAATAGTGCTGACAGAGAACTATCTTGTTCATCAATTTCTTCACTTGCTTCTACATGCTAAGCTAAGTGAAGGGCTAAGTCACGTTCCTTAATGGTATTATAAGTCATGATAGTTAAATCATTCTCTTGTATCTTGGAAAGCCAATGTGCAAGCTTCCCTAAAAGATAAGTCTATGAGAGAAAAAACTTGACAGTAGGTAAAGGGACTTTTACCAGCATGTGGTTACCTAAGATAAAGTGGCAAAATTTTTCAACAACCTTAACAAGATAAAAAGCATGCTTTTCAATATAAGAATATTTAAATTCATCATCTAAAAATCTTTGACTCATGTAAGCTATTGTTTTCTCATTAACTTTGTCATCACATTGCATGAGGATAGCATAAGCTACTTCCTCTATAGCATTAGTATATATAACAAATTCTTTCTCAAAATATGGCTTCGCCAAAATTGGTGCAGAACTAATTTCCTTCTTGATCCTTACAAAATCATTTTCGACGTCATTAGTCCAAGAAAAGGAGCGATCTTGCTTAAGAAGATTGTGAATTGGTTTGACCATTACAGCAAAATCAGGAACAAACCTATGGAAAAAAGTTGATAATACCCATAAAGGCTTGAACCTCCTTTTTGGAAGTAGGAGCTGGAAGATTTAGGATAGCAACAATCCTTTCAAGATCAATGCTTATTCCTGAATCAGAGACAATGTGTCCAAGAATCCTTCCATTGGTAATGCCGAAAATAGACTTAGAAGAATTTAAAGAAATGCCAAATTTCTTGCATCGCATGAGAACCTTTTTAAGATGACCAAAATGATCTGATCGGTTTTTTGAATAAACAGTTAAGTCATCAAGATAAATTTGAATAATTTTTCCGATCAAATCGTCAAAAGCTATTTCCATAGCTCTTTGGAAAGTGGCACCCGCATTAGATAATCCAAAATGCATAGGTTCATAAGCAAAAGTGCCCCAATGTGTAATAAAAGTGGTTTTATACTTATCTATCCTTTTTACCTTGATCTGATTGTAACCAGAAAAACTATCAAGTAAGGACATCATCTCTGACCCTGCAACTTATTGTAAAATAATTTCCATATTAGGAAGAGGAAAATGGTCTTTTATGCTAGCTCTATTTAATGCGCGAAAATCAACGCATAGTCTAATTTGACCAGTTGTTTTCCGAACAGGAACCAAATTATAAACCCACTCAGAATACTTAACAGGGAAAATTATTCCAGCTTTCAAGAGTTTTTCCAACTCCTTCCGAATAGTTGCTTCCAGTGTAGGGTTAATGGGTCTTTCTTTTTTCCTAACCAGTTTTATGCCCTCCTTGATATGAATGGCATGTTGTATAAGAGCAAGATCAAAACCATGAATATCCTCATAAGACCAAGAAAAAACATCTTGAAATTTACGAAGTAACTCAATGAACTTCAATTTTTCTTCATTAGAACATTGGGCACCTATCTTAACATTCCTTGGACAATCGGGTGTCCCAATGTTTAAGGAAATGGTTTCGCCCACTTTCCTTTTGAGTACTCTTCTTTATATTTTTCTTTGTTTCCTACATCACTCGATGAAAATGAACTTTCTAGAGGAGTCAAACCCTTCAGAATTTTGCTATATTCCATTGATATAATCTCCTTAGTCTTATAAGGTTCATTTTGTATGAAAGAACATATGCTCTCATCACTAGGGAAGACCTTCCATGAATCTACATTGTCAGGGATATGAGGAAGATACAAAGATTGAAAGGTGCAATCAGGTCTTTGTGGCAGAAGATGCTGAGTAGGAGAGGCTAGAAAAACAACTAACCTGCCAACCATTGAATTCAATTCCATTTTAACATGAGTGATGTTGAAAGAATGCAAGTTCGAGATAAGTGCCCAAACAGTTTGGGTGTAGTGTTTCATTAACTTGCTTCTAGGAGGATATATCTTACGTACAAGATTTACAACAAGTTTAGAGTCCCCAAAAACTGTAAGGTGACCACAACCTAAATTATAGGCATTTTCAATGCCCACCAGTAATGCTTCAAATTTGGTGACATTGTTTTTGCAAGAAAACTCTAACCTATATGAAAAGTTGTGAATTTTACCCACATGAGAGTACAAGATAATGCCAAATCCATTTACTTCATTGGAGAATGAACCTTCAAAGTGCATATGCCACATCCCATCCTCTAGGTCAATTTGTTCCAAGCTAGTGTTGTCTTCATCTGCAAATATGGAATACACTCCTAGGTCCTCCTCAATATAATTTTCATTAGGTTGTGGGATGCTTTCTATATAAGGATGAATTTTTCCCTCCTTTAGGACTATGATGTTCTCCCCATTTATAGGAATGGATAAGTGTGTCTCATCGAGTGAGAGGTATCCACCTATCAAGGATTTCCAGACTCTTCCTAAGATGATTGAATAATTACTCACTGACATATCAATTACCTAAATATTAAGGGTTGTCCTTATTTCAGGATGTGGGCACAAAACCAAGGTCATGTCCTTGATATCACCTATGGTCGATTGTTGTAAAATATTATAAGAGAGCATGATTTTGGAATTTTCATTTATAGAAGACAAGCCTAGCTCTTCCATAATAATTTTTGACATTATGCTTGGACCCGAATCACCGTCAATGAGACAACAATGGGAAATTTTGTCCATAATCCTTACAAAAATGAAAAATGGGGGGTTTTATTACAGGGTGTCTAAAATTATGTACACCTACTTTATTTACATTTGAGTCCTCTTCATGTACCTCTTCAGAGAGATTGGCTACGATGGAAGCTTTTTCTTCCATGAAATTTTTCAGATGCTTTTTTTTTTATCATGGATAGAAACCATATCCAGGAGGGTAGCATCGACTTTAATATTAGACAATTGAGTGAGAATGTTGTATTTGGAAGAGGGAAGAGGTGAGGGAGTTCCTTGACTATCAAGATTTTTAGTAACTTGTATAGTAGCAGCTGGTGAAGATGAGTTTGGGCTAGAAGAAGTGCAAGGAGGATCATATTTACCTTTCAGAGCATAGGATTTATTTCTAGTGTTTATGATCACGACATCCTCTGGTTCTACAAAATCTAGAACAACAATGGTAGTTTCAGGCCTTTTGCCAAAGATTTTATCTTTGGCACTCTTCTTTACCTCAAAAGTACTTTCCTCATGGTATTCCTCACAAAAGTTGTTAGTGTTTCATGTAAACCTACACAAGAGATCTAGCTAAAGCAAGTACAAACAAAGCTTATCAAGAAAGGAAGAGAGATTCAATATGGAAGAATGAGAAAATATATTCACACTACTCCAATGAGCTGATGATTGATACATAGATCATGATCAATATGATACAATGAATGAGTGGAATACACTCATATATAGGGAAAACATTCCATAATTAAGAAAAGCAATCAAGCAGTTAGCTTTCCTTAAGAATGCATGCATGCATAATAGTGATGGTAAAAATAGAAAGTCTAAAAATAGAATTAGTCATTTGACTCCCAATGAACTAGTGTTACTCCCACTAAACTAGTGTGTCGAAAATAAAAATTTCTCCAACACCCCCCCTGAACATCACTATGGAGTAAAAATGAGTCCTGACTACTAGGCCATTTTAGGTACTCATGTACAATGCAACTAATGAACACTGAATAAAAGTGAGGAAAGAGGGAAAACCATGTGGGAACAAACCCC
>ML778312.1:975426-999005 GCA_009831015.1 Picea engelmannii
TAATGGCTTAAAGCCGACATAATTAAAATAACATTACTAATCTAAATTACAACTAATGGCCTAAGCCGACATAAATAAAATAGCATTACTAATCTAATATGCCCCAATTAAGGGGTAATGAGCCAATATTAGGGCTTAACATAGCTTGGCCAAGATTGTTAGAATAAGTTGTTTCTCTTATGTAGACTTATCAATACCACATTCACCCAAGATTAATAGCAAAGATTTAAATTTAGTAAAAAAATCTTGTATATTATCAAAACTTTTAGGGTCTAAGGTATTCAACTCTACCTCAAGCATATGACCTTGCATCTCATCCTACTTTCCAAAGAGTCCTTCCAAGGTGGCCCAAATCTCATTTGGAGTCTTGCATGCAGCAACATGAAACCACAAATCAGTGGAGATTAACTCAAGAAGTAGTCCTGTGGCCTCATCCTTACGGTTCGCCCATCTCATCTTCTCAATCATTGATGTAGGTTTTGTTTCTGTCGCCATCGTCAAATTATACAATCCTTTCCTTCTGAGTTGGAATTCTGCTTTGGGCTTCCAATCAAAATATTTGTATGGTGTGAGTATTACCACCAAGTTTGGATGTATAATAGTTTTCATATCTGTATCTCCCACTGATTCCAAGAACCCCTAAAAATTTACTCTCAATCTGCAAGTGAAAAATTAAGAAATTAAGAATTCATATTAGTTTCAGGAGATGATCTTGTGACTTACTTTTTGAGCAAATGGTGAGGAATTTCGCCAAACGGTTGAAAAACCACTTCCAAAATGGGCCGATTTAATTTCATCGCAGACCGTTTCCTCCAAAACGTAATATTTTGGGAGCAATGAATGTGGAAAGGTACGGCCATAGATTCATATCAGTTTCAGGAGGCTATATTGCGGCTCACTTTCTGAGTAAACTGTGAAGAATCTCGCGAAATGGTTGAAAAACCACTTCCAAAATGGGCCGATTTACTTTCATGGCGGGCCTTTTCCCCAAAAACATAATATTTTGGGAGGAATAATTGATGAAAGTTACAACCACAGATTTAGCTCACTGAAACCCTGATTTTCCTTATTCTTTGGCTTGTCTGGCTTGCTCCAAGTAG
The DNA here is from genome assembly GCA_009831015.1 of Picea engelmannii. NCBI lineage: Eukaryota > Viridiplantae > Streptophyta > Pinopsida > Pinales > Pinaceae > Picea > Picea engelmannii. Next base: position 976,527 of record ML778312.1, read on the forward strand.
CATAGCTCTGATACCATGTCCGTGTTTCATGTAAACTTGCATAGGAGATCTAGCTAAAGCAAGTACAAACAAAGCTTATCAAGAAAGGAAGAGAGATTCCATATGGAAGAATGAGAAAATATATTCACACTACTCCAATGAGTTGATGATTGATACATAGATCATGATCAATATGATACAATGAATGAGTGGAATACACTCATATATAGGGAAAAGCATTCCATAATTAAGAAAATAAATCAAGCAGTTAGCTTCCCTTAGGAATGCATGCATGCATAATAGTGATGGTAAAAATAGAAAGTCTAAAAATAGAACTAGTCAGTTGACTCCCAATGAACTAGTGTTACTCCCACTGAACTAGTGTGTCGAAAATAGAAATTTCTCCAACAAAAGTTACACCAACTACGAGGCATGATGGCTTTAGGCTGAAAGTTTTTTTCATTAGGATTCTTAAAGGGTGGTGAAGAAGAAGATGAGGCCCCAGGGGTAAGTGAAGGGAAATTTACCTTTCACTCATACATTATCATTCGGTTATTCATGTCTTGTACAAGCTGTAAGAGGGAGGACATGTCTGTCTGTTTAACTGAGTCTCCTTTAGGAAGACTTGTTCTTTGAAGCTATTCTTCATACTCTAAACAAGTATACAGAGTAGAACCAAGTTTGTCAATGTCCTTTTCTTCAATCCTATGATGGTAGGGGGAAGGTAGAGCATTATAGTAATGCATAAAAGCAACTTGGTTTTGAGGGAAAATAAGTTCAAGAATTTGGTTATATAACTTGGTGAAACGTAAGTTGAAAGAACTAATAGTCTCACCATCTTTATAAGCAATGTTATTATACTCCTGTAACTTCTCGGATGGGCTCATAGGCTGCCCATAGGTAGATTTGAACCAGTAAACTAACTCCTCCCAAGTGGAAAGAATCTTGAGAGGAAGATCAAAGAAATCAATTGCTACTTTCCCCTCAATGGAATTAACAAATAAGCACATACAAGTGTCATTTTCATTGGCTCATATGTTGTGAAAAGCATTAGAAAATGCCACCAAGTGTTCATTCGTAGTGACCGTGTTATTTCTTGAAAACCCAGGGAGATTCTCTTTAAATTTTGGAAGTGGACTAGTAGTAGGTGCAAGGTTTAGAGGAGAGGAAACATGCCATGGAGTAGTAGTAGAATCTTCTTCAAATTGAAAGAGACCATACTTCTTTATGGCCTTAGTGGGATTGGTGGTAGATGGGACAGGGACTTGATGACTATACAGGATACCAATCATTGACAAGGCTTAAGGTTGTGATGAAGAAGAACCTCCAGTGCCACCAGAGCCACCACTAGATGCCATCTTGTGAACGATAGGTAAGGGAGAGAAAGATGAATTGGTTGAATCAGACAAAGTTTTCCTTAGAGTACTTTGTTGAGTTGAAAAAACAACGTTTCTTCTTCCTATTTCAGCAATAGGGTTGATATCAAGAAATAAACCTCTTCTTCTCCTAGAGATGCGAGGGTTTAAGGACATGAAAAGAAGAACAAAACTTTAGGAAAAATAAAGCTATGGTTGATTCCTAAGCTGTCTTTGCCTGACTTCCCAACATTCTCAGACACTTATGTATTTCTCAATGACTTCCCATGAACGTTCAAGCTCAACTTGGGTATTAGCGATCTTTAAGATGGTATTTAATAGGGTTAAAGCAACATTGGTCTGATCTTTAAGACCGGGCTCAATATTGGGTTGCCTTGTAATAGGTACAATCATGAAGGAAATAAACAGTCAAAGAATAAAAAACAGAAATAGAAATATATTCAATGATAATCAAGCATATAATTAACCAGAGAGATATGGAAGATATCCCCAGTATGGTTGCCAAATAAATGTTGAGGAAAAGACATGATTTATCTTACTCAAGCATTTTCGAATCCCGCCTGGCTAGAGCAAGATAGTCAGGAATATCACCCTATGGTTTATAGCCTCAAAAATTATTTCCCAATCCACAAGTATTAATTACAAGGGCTTAGGCTAATTTTTTAAATGAAAAAGATTGTTTCAAAATATGAAATTTTTATTTTCTGAAAGTATACAGATTGCAGAAAGTAAATGTCGAGATCAAAAGAAAAAGTAACCAAGTCACAGATTAACACAAATGAGACAGAATAAAAATCACTTTATTTCATTCCAAGAAATGAAAGTATACTTCTCTTACAAAACTCCATGTGTGGGCATGGACCAAAGTCAAATTTAGATATCCCCGATGAAAACCATACAATAGGACTCTCACAAGAAGTAAAAACTGAACTTTAAAATCTGAATCAGCTTGCCACAGATTGATGCCAACTTGACTCTGGACAATATCTTTTATCAGTTATGAAACTTAATCCATAAACATACAAGTATACACAAACTATCAAAGATAGATCAGCACTTCTGAAACAAGCATCTGAATGATATGGTTCAACCTTGAACCTTGCTGTCTACAATAGGACCTTGCTACCAAAAAGAGAATCAAGCCTTTAATGAACTGAAGAATGAATGAAAACTGAACTATCTCATAAAAACACAAGAGAAAACCTTAGTATTTCTTTCTCCTTCTATTCTCCCCTTTTTCTTGCTTCTCATTTGGCTTTTATGCTGAATCTGATGAACATGCACTTTCACTTCGCCAACTTAAATTTCCATATTCGTAGGATTAATGCAATCATGTTGTCTTACTGTTAATTTATATATATTTTCTAGTTTATAAGCATGGTCGTCTTCTCTGATAGGCTATGTGTATCTGTGAACTTCATCTGGGTCAATAGGTGCAATGAACCTAAGGCCATCACCTTCAAATTTCATTCTTCTCTTTTTGAGGTCAACCATAGTTGAGTTGTTGAAAGCCCAAACAATGCCCAACAACGCAAGATAAGGACAACTATCATCAACTATCTCAATCACTTCAAAGTATGCAAACGTCCTTACCCCGTCGATGTCCACAGGTACATGCTCCAATCTTCCAAAAGGGCTTACTACCTACTAATTATCCATCCTGAGCCTGATAGGAGAGTAAATCAACTTAGGTTTCCCCATCAGTGCCCAGGTCTGCTTCGTCATAACATTGACTTATGATCCCAAGTCGAGGACCACATAATCTATGTCATAGTCTCCAATCTGAGCATTAAGGTGTAGTTCCTTGTTTGTTCTCCTCTTCCTATATACTTGATTCACAACCCTACTCAACATAGGGTCTACTCTTCCTATCTCATACTGTCTGATCAAGTGCTGTAGTTCTTGCACAACCGTTTCATCCTTAATTAAATCAATAAACGTATACAAGAAACCTACAAGCTTGCTTACCTCTTTTCCATATCCAGGTGAGGAAAACTGATCGAATGCCAGAAGCATTCCACATTCTCTCACTTCTGGTTGTTCCCTCGATGAAGAAGCATGTTCTCTTCCAAATTCTCTTCTTGCCTCTTCAAATGTCTGCTTTTCCTTCCTTGGATCAAACAATTGTGTCTTCTCTGCAGCTCTTCTGATCCTTGATCCCTCTATAGTCTTGTATGGAGTCACCCTATCTTCTCCTGTAACAACACCTCCTCTAGTGATAACAATGACTCTAGGATCCTCTCCATGAGGTTCCACTGATATCAGTTGCACTTGCTGGTTTCCACCCCGTCTTTCCTGAAGTTTTGCTAGAAATGCTGGACAATCCTTAATAACATGTTCAAATGAGTGGCAGTAGCTGCAAGTGGTACAAGGGTTCTGACAATCCCTTTCCAATTGACCTATCTAGGCACAGTTATAACAAATGATCTAACCTCAACCTCAACCCATGCCTCCTCCTCATCTTCTTCCTCTGAATCCATCGCGAGGGTTGAAATTTCCTCTTCTGGGGAATTAAACTGCGAAGCATTTCTTTCCTTCTGCATATCTCCTTGAATCCTATATGTATCTCTTGACCTTTCATGTAAGAGGTCATAATCCATACATTCCTTCTTATCATGCCCCACATATTTACAGAATGTGCGGTAAATATTGGTAGTTCTCTGGACATATTTTTGCATGTAATAAAATTCACCATGGTGATGTCTATTTCTACATACCTCACACCAGGGTAGAGTAACCTACTTCAAAGGGATAGGATCTCCAGAGGCCAAGTACTCATCAAATAGGGGACATTGCTCCTTGTCATGGCCCTCTGATTTACATCGGATACACTAGATGTCTTCTCTTTTATCATTTCTCTTTTCTTTCTTCATATCTTCAACCTGCAAAGATAAGCTAGTTAGCTGACTCAAAATTTGACTCATACCTAAGCTGGATTCACCCATAGGGTCTGATTCTAGTTTCATGGCGATCTCTAATGTCTCAGCCTGCGAAGTGACCTTCTGTTGCATTAGAATAAATCTGATGTGTGGTAAGAGGGCAACAATGAACCATTCTTTATTCTGTTCATCTGGAATTTGAAAACTCAAATGACCTGTCAAGGTATTAAACCTGTAATCAAACTCCCAAATAGGTTCAACTACTCTCTGCTTGATTTATTTTAGCTCTGTAATGCACTGCGGCTCCGACTTGGGTTTCTTGAATTCTGCACTCAACGCGGTCTTGATATCATTCAACGGTTTAGGATGTGCAACTCCTTTAACAAACTTAATGTACCAGCTCAGTGCATTGTCTCTCAAGGTAGTAATAAACTGATCTCTCTTAAAAACTTCGTCATTGAATTTCTTAATACTCTAGACGACTTCACATAAGAACCAGTGTTGATCAGGATCTTCAGATCCATCTCCTCTAAAGATAGGTAGCCTCATTTAATCTGCCATAGATCTTCCTAGGTTTCTTGATTGAGTATGTACTAAAATACTGGTAACAATGCTCTGAGTGCTCTGATAACTCTGACTAATCTGGTTACTTAATGCTACTAAAACAACAGGAGGAGTAGTAGTACTTACTTCGACGGTAGGTGCAGTCCCTGAAGTTACTGATTCTTCTCGACGAGGTTCTTCAGTCTTCCCTTCCTCTTCCCTAGTGGACTCTGAATACTCCTCATTCAATATCTCTTCCTCTTATCCACTGTATAACCCTTCATCATGTGCTAGTGGTTCATGATTATGCTCAAACAGGTTCACAAGAGGAACTTCTATGAATGATCTCCCACTGCGCATGCGTCCAACCTATGTTTTGTTGTCACTATCTGAGTTATTGAACATTATATTTTCAATCCGACCAAGTACTGTATCTTCAATATGTCCTTCTCATGCAATAACATCTTGATCTTCAACTTCAAAAAGTGTAAAAAGTTTCCTCTAGGTCCCTTAAAGAAATATCTCTCTGCTTGGCTATACGATTCCACTCTATCAATAGAAAACTCAATAATGTACCCTCCAATAGTGTTATCAAACCAGTGATCTACTACTCTTGACATGACGTTATCAACTCTCTTGACCTTCTTGATCAACACTGACGTCCAAACCACAGGTGTCTAGATTTGATCTCAAATTGGGTATATGCTAATCTGGATAGCCACTCGTATAAATCCTTATGAACTCCTCCAAAGAAAATCTCATGTATATCAGTAAATATATACCTTCCCAACCAATCCTCTGTACTAATTCTAGGGTTCTTTTTCTGAGCTTCAACGAATTCCCTTTCTTGTTCTTCTATCCACTTCTGAATCTCTGTCTTCAATGGAAATCACCTTGACATTCCCTCAAGAAGATCCTGGTCCCGACAACAGAACCATTTGTTGGCACAGGGGCAGGCCCAGGGTTCAACTCTAACAGTGCACCAACAAACCCTAACTACTGTCCCTTTCGACAACACCTGTGAAGCAAATGAAGTCTCACCTGAAGTAGCAATAGGGAGGTTGCAGGACACAGGTGTCTACAACCAGAGGAAATGAAAAGTGAATCTCGAACAGCCACACCGATAACCTAACTATACATTATCAATATTATTCTTACTTCACAAGGTTATATCTCTGATCTAACATTCATGTAATAATAGTATAACATATAGAAAATAACACAACATCAACCACAAGGAATAACACGATATACGTGGTTCACCCTCTCCCTAGGGCTACGTCCACAGAACTACATTTCTTGATATATTAAATGGAAATATATAGTTCTATCTGTGCACTTAGCTTGCAGATCTCACTCTCTTTCTCTTCTTTATCTCCCCTCCCTGTGCACCCAGCTGCAGGGTTGATCTTCGCACCCAACTGAAGATCCCGAATATAAAATTCTCTACAGCAAACACTTCTCTCTCTCAATACATAATAACAATAATCGTACTCAACAACATAAGCGAACAACCAACCCTCTTCTCTCATCTAGATATTTATTTATACATTACAATGACTCTTGGACAACCCTAGACCAAAGCCTACATGTCAAAACCCTATATGCTAAAACCCTAGTTCCACTTGACCCATGTTTTCAGGGCTTCACCTGCCTATCCTTCCTTCTTTCTCACGAGGTGCTCAAAAGCATCCGTTGGTGTCTTTTTCTGCTTGTTGAGTTGTCTGCGATCCATCTTTTTTGCTGATCTATCTTCCTTGATCTTCTCTTCCAATGACTCACTTTCCCTTACTTCACTCCTTCTTTTCTACTTCTTTGACCACTTTGACCCATTCTCAGTTTATGTGCCTTATGCACTCTTTGTACTTTGTCTTTCCTCTTCCTTCATCTTTGATTTCTTCCTTAATCCATAACCAAGGGACAACAACAACCATAAACATAGTTCCAAAAAAACATAGCATCTTGAGAATCACACAGACCACGAGCAATCCGAGCCAACATTTGATTCAAGGCTAGAGTAATTCTCATGGATGGAAAAGTAAGAAAACCCATACCTGTAAAATATTGCGTGAGGAGAAAACCCAAGACTATATCATTACTCCATGACTGAGCAAGGTGGAGCAACAACTATCAGAGCCAAAAATGCAAGAATGACTAGGGTGATGGGCTCGAGGGGATTTTGAGTGACGTGCATTTATTGCACGTCGCTTCTCCCTTCAGATCCTCATTCAATTTTTAGTACAAGCGAAGCCCAAAATCCAACTCACCATAACACTACATTCTAACCATTAATCAACCAAATATCCAAACTTGCCATATTACTTTTTCAAAGTGTGTGATAGTCCAAAGTGTGCCACCCCCTTGCCAATACCAAATTTCTTCAAATGAGAACTTTCTTAGGAACAAAACCCAATATGCAACTCAAACAATGCGCATAACCATAGTAGCAAGGGTCGACATCACCCAAACTTTTTCCATAAACAACACATAATCAAAATCAAAACTGGATTATAATTCTTTCATTCAAAAGAGTAGCATAATCATATTTAATGAGAGATCATCCAAACCATTTAGCTCCATGTTTTAATCACCCAACCACCACATATTACCATAAAATTTTTAACCATGATTTGAAGTGAATGAGTTGTAGCAAACTATGTCTCAACCAACACATAGACAACCAAAATATAAGCACTGCTTATCCATCATAGTGCCATAAGTTAAACAAGGGGGTCCCACCTACTAGTATATTATTAATATAGATAAATAATAAAACTTGGCAATCATTTGTGAGAATAATATTCATCGTTGCGCCTTCAAGTGTTAATAAACTGGCAACTCCATAGGAAAATCTGTTTCCAACAGATTAAGAACTCAGAATGTCTAGTTTTGCAGACCAGGTGAATCATAGATCAAATAATTATTTACCAGAATAATTATGCAACAAGGGGAGTGAGGCGGTTTAAGGGAAACAATGATCCGGGTCTTTGGGAATAACTCATGAAAAGTGTTACATATGAGGGGTTTGGTCCTATATGCATAGCATTCGATTGGTCAAAATGAAAGTGTTTATTTTTTTAAGGAGAAAAATTTCTGGTATGCTCTTCTTGAATCTCAGGGTGGAGGGAAGAAAGTGATAGTAGAAATTAGGGATGAAAATCCAATTACCTATCTAACAACAGTATTGGAAGTAGAAAGAAATTTTAGTGATGTCTACAAGGGGTACATCATGATAGTTGTGTAACTTGATTGTTATTGATAAACAATACTTACATAATAACATCGTTGTGGAAAAACTGATCCAAATTTTAATTCTAATGAACGAAAAGGAAAACAATAAAAGAAAAACAATAGAAATGAAACATTAGGAAATGAAAAACAACAAAGCAAAATCAAAACAGTGAAACAAAAAACTATAATACAACCACGACTTCCATGCAATGTCCATCTTTCAAACTGGTTGCACATAGTGCTTCAAGTGGGAACTGTTGGTACTATAGGAAAACAATCGCTCTTCCAAGTCTTTTAGAAGATAAGAATTTGCACCTAGGACAAAAGCGATTTTTAAAGGTCCCAAACATAAATTTTGAAACTTCGAATGTCTTCCTCTGTTAGCATGGGATAAATCCCAAAAGAAAGACTTTCTCATTTACTTTAAACCTGACAACCTTTGCACTTTTATTTAAATATGTATTCACGGTTTGTTGTCATCTCTTTAGGTTTTCCAAGGAAAACATTCTTTGTTCCTCTAAAGCTAACAATGCATTTATCCTTTAAGGAACATTAGAAGAATTTAATTCTTCGATCTATAGCATCAACCATAGAGAAGAAAGTTCCAACTCAGTAGGAAATATAACTTCTTTACCATAAACAAGATGAAAGGGAGTGAAACCTATGCTTACCTTGGTAGTAGTGCGATCTTCCCAAAGGGAGTAAGTGAGGAGGGTGTGCCATTGACAAGGCTTATCTTCAATGAGCCTCTTTATGATTCTAACCAGATTTCTATTAGTAGACTGGGCTTTCCCATTTCCTTGAGGGTAATAAGCTGAAGAGGTGAAATGCTTGACTCCCAACTGAGTCAACTTAGCAGAAATGAAAGCGGGACCGTTGTCTGTAATAATTTCTAAAGGAATGCCAAATTTGGAGAAAATATTAGTTTCAAGGAAAGAAATTACCTATTCATCCTGTGAATATTTAAGTGGGACAACTTCAGTCCATTTACTGAAATAATTTTTGGTTGTTAAGATAAAGACATGTCCTGTTGAAGACGAAGGATTAATAGGACCGATAACGTCCAGACCCCATTTTGAAAAAGGAAAATCAGGGAGGACGAGTTGCAAAGTCCCGACAAACAAACATTCTTTCCCAGTGAATCTCGAAAAATTGAGGGCCAATAATAACCTTTTCTGATGATTTTAAAATAAGTTGTTTTAGCAAAAAAGTGACCACCTACGTGAATAACAGAATCTGAAGATCCATGAGTTTCCTTTAACGATTTATATGCTTCCTCATTATTTACACATCGAAATAATATGCCATCGACAAATCTCCTAAAAAAGACATCTCCTAAAATAATATATCTGGGAGATTCAAGACAAAGCCTTCTCCTTTGATGAGTATCTAAATCATCTGGACATTTATGATATTGCAAGTAATACACCAGATTTTTATACCAAGGATGTTCAAATATAGGAAGGGTTTGACTCTCAATGTAAAATAGTGTTGAAAGAGGATTACTTTGTTCATCAATTTCTTCACCTGGTTCAACATGTTGAGCTAAGTGAAGGGATAAGACTCATCCCTTAATCATTTTCGACGTCATGATGGTTAAATCATGCTCCTGGATCTTGACAAGCCAATGTGCATGCTTCCCTGAAAGATAAGTCTGTGAAAGAAAAAACTTGACAGCAGGCAAAGGGATGTTTACCTATGTGTGCTTGCCTAGAATAAAGTGATGAAATTTCTCCATAGCTTTAACAAGAGAAAAAGTATGTTTTTCGATATAAGAATACTTGAATTCATCATTTGATAAGATTTGAATCATGTAAGCTACCGGCTTTTCATTATTCTGGTCATCACATTGTAAGAGAATAACATAAACTGCTTCCTCGGTGGCATTAGTATATAATATAAAATCTTTCTCAAAGTCTGGTTTCACCAAAACCGGTGCGAAACTGATTGCTTTCTTAATCCTTACGGAAGAATTTTCGACGTCTTCAGTCCAAGAAAAGGAGCAATCTTGCTTTAGAAAATTATGAATTGGTTTGACCATTAAAGAAAAACCAGGAACAAATCTACGGACAAAGTTTATAATGCCCATAAAGGCTTGAACCTCCTTTCTGGAAGTGGGGGTACGAAGGTTCAGAATAGCAGCGATCCTTTCAGGATCTATTCTCATTCCCGAATCAGAAACAATATGTCCAAGGATCTTGCCCTTGGTAATGCCAAATATAGATTTAGAAGGATTTAAATAAATATTGAACTTTTTTCATCACATGAGAACATTTATAAGATGGCCAAAATGATCCAACTTATTCTTTAAATAAATAGTCAAGTCATCAAGATAAACCTGGATAATCTGATCGATTAGATCATCAAAAGATATCTTCATATCTCTTTGGAAAGTGGCACCTGCATTAGATAATCCACAAGGAATGCGTTCATAAGAAAATGTGATCTAGATGGATGTCGGTGGCCTCCCACCTATTCCAGCTAGTTCATTTTGACAATTTTCCAGTTTGGCAGTTTTTTTCCTATTTTTCGGGTCCCTGACTTGTGGGGCCATTTTGAGGCCCTAAACAACATTTTTAGGGCTTTACCCAGTCTGACATGTGTATTCCTCGGACATACCTTTCCAACGGGCTATCATGCGCCTAAAATGGAGATCGTATGCAAACATTAGGACCCTGGGAAGTTGATTTACTAACTTACCCAAACAAGGACCCACATGACTTTTGGCGCTTCATCTCCTAGGGTTAGGTTTTTGGATGTCTAGGGTTTTTGACATTCCCATTTATTGTAAAAAGGCCTTCAAATCCTCATTGTCATCATCTTCTTGCAAATGAGTGCAACCGTCACATCTCTTCTCTGAGATAAGACACCACCATTCCATCAAGCTTGTTTTTCGTTGCATTTTATAGTTTCAGCTTATTTCCTTATTGAATAGAAAACTAGTTTTATTGTATCTTTGTTATTCTTTGTTAAGAATCTTTTACTAATCTATATTCATTTCATTTTGCTCATAAAATCCGGATCAAAATGTGCCCCAATGTGTAGTAAATGTGGTTTTGTACCTATCAGTCCTTTTTACCTTGATCTGATTATAACTAGAGAAACCATCAAGTAAGGACATCATTTTTTACCCTCCAACTTGCTGCAAAATAAATAATTAGTTAAGTTTATTTAACCTAACTAATTAGTTTAGGAGAAACAAATAATAATAATATAGTTAAGGGTATTAATTAATAATAACTAGGTAGGTGGGACCCCTTGTGACTCCCGTCATTTCTTCCTTTTAAATCATGAAATATAACACACAAAAGATAATCATTTAAACCATATGTCACCCTTGTAACTCCCTTGAATATCTTTCAAAATGGATATTTAAATATCATAAATAATTTATATCATATCCAAATATATATATATATATATATATATATATATATATATCCACATTATCCACAAAATATAAAAAACAGAGCTTGTTGTCCAAAAATGTTGAAAACCATTAAGAATTTTCCTCATCAATTGAAATCATATAAAACATAATTTAAAAACCATAATTGCCACTTTATGAGGCAATTTTCCTTTTTTCACTGTTGTTTCCCTTAGAATTTTCTGAAGTAGCCCATGGTTTATTGGACCCTTGGGGATGTATCTTGCTGATACAATGGGAGCGAACATTCTTTAAATGAAGGAGGGAAGAAACAAATTTCGAGGAATCAATGGAGGGGGGAGAAGGGGAGGCAGTTGTTTTTCCCTTATCTTGTAGAGGTTGGGGAATATCAGTTTTCAATCTCTTACTGGCGTGTGAAGACTGAACTGGCGAAACAACACGAGCAATCTGGAAATTGGGATTAATGGTGGTGGTAAAGGCAATGACATAGTGGGAAAACCATGATGGTGAGAGACAGGCTGGTTGACGATCTCTTTCTAACCATCATTTGCGGGGACTTCAGGCTATAAAGACACATGTGGAGTAATGGGAATGCCAAGTATATTCTGAGGAGGCTGGAAAGGGGGTCTTTCTGGTCGAGGGTGCATTATTCCATGGCCAACCCAATTAAAGAACCCAACTTGGAATAACTCATTCAATTCTTGAGGGTCAACGTCAAAATGGATAGAAAATCTAGGCCTTCTATGGCCTCGATTCCAATTTCCCCTGCCTTTGTTATTTCAACCATTGCTTCCTCTACTGAAAAATCTCATCATGTAGCAACAATTTGTCAGTAATGAATCTCTTAATAAACCGTACATGAAACTCTTCTTACATGAATCAAAATTTGGCTCAAAAATTGACACAAGATACATGCAAATCCATCCACAACAAACCATTCATTAATTTCCATGTGAATAGGGAGTGACATGGTTCATGGGAAATATGAAGGGAGTGTAGTTAGCAAAAAATAGTAGAATTATAGGGAATGCATATACGAATATTGTTCAACAATTAACCAAACAATTTAACTGTATATAAAAATATAAAAATATCAATCATGAACCCTTGCTATGTTATCCTTTTTGTCACATCCAAACAGACTTCTCTTTTTAAATTTATATCACAGAACATGGATGGAATAAGTGAAATCGGGATTGTGAAGGGAATTTAATTAGCGAAAGAATGGTAGAATGATAGGGAATCAATATGGATATTTTTCAAGTGAAACAAATAAAAACATGCTACCTTAAATCCAATCAAAACATATCTCTGTCTAGAATTTCAAAGTTTAGCAAGTGTTCCTTTTCCAAAACAATAATCCAAACTGGTGTCTTCTTTGACAATTTTTCTTGCTGGTTTCCAAATTATTTTACAGAATAATCTATATGCCTAGAATTATTTAATCATAGTAACCATTGTACCCACATTACCATTATATGATAGTCATGCAGAACAACATCATAATCTCTATAAGAATACAACAATAGCCTTTGAGCCATGACCATAACATCAACTCCAGTAATAATCCTTTTAAATCCAACAGGGACACGTACAATGTTTACAAACAACTCATATCCATCATTTATTTAACCATTGTTCAATGCAATTTATTCTGGAGATTACCACTCTATTCGAGCCTCAAACATTTCGAACATATGTGCCCCTTTTTTAACAATCAACTTAATTATTTGAACCAAAAAACCCATTCATTATTTGGAACACAACCTTCAAATGAATAGGTGGGTACATATTTCTTTCCAGAATTACCAAGCAAGGGACCAAAAAAAATCGTGCCCAAGTAATCGAGCAAGCACAGTGCTCCCATCAACTTCAAACATACACTTACAATGTATTGTTTAGGGTTCAAGATAGTAAGTGGTTGAGACAACGGGGTAGATCGACCAGAGATTTTGGAATATGAATGGCACAGGAAACTCATTCCATGGGTTCCCTATCATAATCGATCACTTAAAAAATAGTATGCAACATTTCTCTCAAATGCATGGGCTTCAAAAAACATACTGTAACTTCCAAAACAAACAAGTGAAGCCAAACCTTTTTACAACACTGCATAATGAGAGACCAAATAAAAAACTGTGCCCAACCAAAAAGCATGAATAATTCTCTCATCAAAATCTGGGTAGCAATGTTCTCATACTATATAACATTTACCAAGCAACAGTGACAGTGAGGTTATAGCAAGCAAGCCAACAATTGAGGGTTTTTCCAATACAAGGCACAAAATGTTCTAATCTTTCATCATAGTTCACATAAAAACCCACATGGTCGAAACACGACATGGGTACACTAGACACAGAGACTAGTAATGACAATCTATAGGTAGGGTATTTGTAAAGCCTAGAGTTTAGGCAGACCGCGATAACCAATTTCAACAAAGAGGCCAAACCTAAATATAGAACCGTGACAAAGTAGGTTCCACTGCAATATTTACTCAACAATTCCAGTGAACAATTACACACAACAAGGACCCACGACCAACCTTTTAATTCTAATAGTCCCAGAATAGCCACAACAGGATACCAAATATGCGACCATAAACAAAGTTCCAAAACAACATAAGAACTTGAGAATCACACAGACCATGAGCAACTAGAGCCAACATTTGATTTAAGGGAAGAGTAATTATCATGGATGGAAAAGTAAGAAAACCCATACCTGTAAAATATTGCACGAGGAGAAAACCAAAGAATGTATAATTCCTCCACGGCCAGACAAGGCAGAGCAACCAGACAAGGCAGAGCAACAACAACTACCAGAGCCAAAAATTCAAGAATGACTATTGTGATGGGCTCGAGGGGAGTTTGAGTGATGTGCATTTATTGCATGCCGCTTCACCCTATAGATCCTCATTCAATTTTTAGTATGAGCCAAGCCCACTAGCCAACCCACCATAGCACTACATTCAAACCATTAATCAACCAAATATCCAAACTTTCCATATTAATTTTTCAAAGTGCACGATAGTTCAAAGTGCACCACCCCCTTGCCAATACCAAATTTCTTCAAATGACAACTTTATTAGGAACACAGCCCAATATGCAACTCAAACCATGTGCATAACCATAGTAGCAAGGGTCGATATCACCCAAACCTTTTCCATAAACAACACAGTATCAAAATCAAAACTAGATTATAATTCTTTCATTCAAAAGGATATCATAATCATATTTCATGAGAGATCGTCTAAACCATTTATCTCCATGTTTTAATCACCCAACCACCACATATTACCATAAAATATTTAACCATGATTTGAAGCGAATGAGTTGCAACAAACTGTGTTGCAACCAACACATAGACAACCAAAATATAAGCGTTGCTTATCCATCATAGTGCCATAAGTTAAACAAGGGGTACCACCTACTAATATATTATTAATATGGATAAATAATAAATCTTAGAAATCATTTGCGAGCATAGTATTCATCATTGTGCTTTCAAGAGTCAACAAACTGGTGACTCCATAGGGAAATCTGTTTCCAACAGATTAAGAACTCAATATGTCTAGTTTTGCAGACCAGGTGAATCATAGATCAAAGAATTATTACCAGAATGATTATGCAACAGGGGAAGTGAGGCGGTTTAAGGAAATAAATGATCTGGGACTTTGGTAATAGCTCATGAAAATTGTTACATATGAGGGGTTTGTTCCTGTATGCATAACATTCGATTGGTCATAGTGAAAGTGTTTATTTTTTTAAGGAGAAAAAATTATGCTCTTCTTGAATCTCAGGGTGGATGGAAGAAAGATATAGCAAAAATTAGGGATGAAAATCCAATTATCCATCTAACAACAATACTGGAATCAGAAAGAAATTTCAGTGATGTCTACAAGGGGGACATCAAAATTGATTGTTATTGATCAACAATACTTACAGAATAACATCGTTGTGGAGAAACTGATCCAAAGTTTATTTCTGATAAACAAAAATGAAAACAATAAGAGAAAAACAATAGAAATGAAACAACAGGATGGAAAACAACAAAGAAAAATCAAAACAATGAAACATAAAACTATAATACATCAGTGACTTCCATGTAGCGTTCATCTTTCAAACTGGCTCTACATAGTTCTTCAAGTGGGAACCATTGGTACTATAGGAAAATAATTGCTCTTCCAAGTCTTTTAGAAGATAAGAATTTGCACCCAGAACAAAGTTATTTTAAAAGGACCCAACCATAATTTTTGAAACTTCGAATGTCTTCCTCTGTCAGCATGTGCTGAATCCCAAAGCAAGACTTTCTCATTTACTTTAAACTTGACAACTTTTGAGTTTTTTTTGAAATATGTATTCATGATTTGTTGTCGTCTCTTTAAGTTTTCCAAGGAAAACATTATTTGTTCCTCTAAAGCTAACAATGCATTTATCCTTTGAAGGACATTAGAAGAATTTAATTCTTCGATCTGTAGCATTAGCCGTAGGGAAGAAAGTTCTAGTTCAGTAGGAAAAATAGCTTCTTGACCATAAAAAAGATGAAAGGGAGTGCATCATGTTCTAGTGTGTTTTGTTCTAGATATAGGTGGATCTAGGGAGATCAGTTAGTGTCCACACCTACCAATTTATCCAATAACAAAATTGGCGACCATACTGGGGAACAAATTGTTTCCTAGTTAGTCTAGTTTCCCTTGCTTTGATTGCTTGATTCATGGTCTCTGAGTCTGTGGGAGATCCATCCAGACTCTATGGATCTGAAAGTTCACTCAAAATTTTTGTTCTTTTTCCAAATTTTTCTTGATTAGAAACATTCTCGCACTGTACCTCTTTATGGCCTGTGAGAATCATTGGTGTTCTCACCTTACTGTTTAGTTCAGTGCGACCTTCTCACACCCTGCCTGTATCTAGACTATGAGAATCCCTAATTCTCACACTGTACCCCACTACTAGGCTGCGAACTCATTTGTAAAATTTTTGGATTAGGTATTCCTGTATTTTTGATGCCCAGTTTTGCTTCGATCAGCTGGATTGAAATTTTGGAGCCTATATTGATCTGTTTACAGTCTGCTTGACAGTCTTTGAGTTTCTTTCATCCATCTTTTCTTTGTTTGGTTTTGAAGGATTAGTCTCTTGCTTTGAGTGTCTTTCAATTACAAAGCGTGTTTTCTTTAGGATTGTTTAGGGAAAGATTAGATTTCTTTTGAATAGTTCTCTTTAAAAGAAAAATTTTAGTTTGTATTTCTTTGTTTTAAGAAAGTTCATTATTGATTTTAGTGAAATTTTTGAAACAAAAATATTTAATTTCTTGCTTTATATTGGATTAGGGGCATCCTTGCATTTGAAGTAGCGGAATTGCATGATTCGTGGCATGAATCATGCATTGGTGTACAGTCATTTTTGCTCATTTCTTGAGAATATTGATATTGATGAGTTTTAAGATTTTGGGACATTGTGCATCTAGGAATGATAAATGTTTTCTCCTTCTCGTAGCATAGATTTCATCGAAATGAAAAGATTACATCTTCATCTCTCTGCATAACTTTCGAGTCGGTCAAAACACCATATTGTCCACACCATTTTCCTTTTGAGTAACAACAACCATAAAATAAAGCGCTTATAAAAATTGATTAGAAATTTTTATCTTTTCTGGTAGAAAACCTACATTAGATTAGTCGTAGGGCTTTGGAATAGGTGTGAAAGATAACTTTCCAAAGCTGCAAACAAACATAGTATCTTGTGATAGGGAGAGTTAAATCCACTTACTACATTTTTTCCTGGGAAGCCCTTCTAACACAAGGGTCAATCACGAGGTCACATTGAGATTGACAGAGTTACTCACCCTGCTTTGTTGGTCTTGGTGTAGAGATTGCGCGTATTATGGTGGTTGCTTGAAGGTATACCCACATTTATGAGTGGAAGCCTTTCAAGTTGATTTCATTCTAGATCCCCACCTTTGCATGCAGATCGGACTGTCGACTGTTTCCCCATGCATCACTGTAGTAATTGGTAACCTTAGTGGCCTATATCTTTAGGTTCTTTACACGAGGTGACTGTGGAGCGGCAAGTCTTCATGATACCTGGAATCGACATTGGCCAAACTCACTCAGGCGCCTTGGAGGGTATACCCACGATTATGTGTGGGAGCTTGCACCAGGGTGTAAGTCCATTAAGCAGGTCATCAACGTAACTTTTCCACCCTCTCTATCTCAGCCCCTTCTTACATTGTTCCCGTGGCATTGGATTTCATCACCAACTAGTGCATTCATTGTGAGAAGGTTTTTTTTGCTTGCTTGCTTACTAGATTTTTAACGTGTGCTGTTTGTTTTACTTATAGGACTCTAGATTGGATATTTATTTAATGACATTAGTTCCCGGAATGACCAATGAAGGAACCCCTACTTCAGGGGAACCTTTTATTTTTCCTTCTTATGGAAACATTGGTCCTCCTCATATTGTTACTTTGAGCCTTCCAGGTCTCACAATCGGATTACCGGTATGGTTGTTTTCCACTCAGGTAATCCCGAATGCAGTTAGTGCTTTAGTCATAAGCACTTCCCCCCACGAGAATCAACCTCATGTTGATCCTTCACCTTCTTCACCGGTAAAGTATTCTTCGCCTTCTTCTCTTGCAAGGTCGCCTTCTGTTTCATCTTCTTCATCGAGTGAAAGTTCTGAAGCTAGTAACCCATTGAATAAGAAGAAGAAGAAAAGGAATATTAAGAAGAAGAAAGATAAACAAGGGTCAAAGCTTCCAACCACTGTCAAACATGTTGGAAAACAAACAGTTACTGTTAATCGTGTTGGGAGTGTTGATGATGTCAAGATCACCCAAACAACCTATAAGCCCAATACCCTTGCAGGATTTGTAAGGGTAACCATATTATTAGGGATTGCCTTGGTCTACCCAAGGTTATAGAAGTATGGTCTACACACCCTGACCAACCCATGTCGTCAGCCTCTGAAAAACATGATGATGACCTCCTGTCAACTAGTCACGATACCGTTGGGAAGAAGAAAAGTAGAGTCAAGTTCCCGTGTATGTTATGCAAAGGGAGTCATCTAACTCACCTTTTTCCTCATATGGACAAAGCCTCAAAATTACTGGAAGACATGATTGTTTCACAGCCTCAACTTCCAGCTGCTTATAGTAAGTTTTCTCTGAACCCCCCTATAGTTGATGGAATGATCACTCTGGTCCCTTCATCGATCAATCTGGTTGATCATGTCATCAATCTAGTCACATCCTTAGTTGAACCAGTTGACAAAGTGGTTGATCCGATACCATCCTCGGTCAATCCCGCTCTCCCCTCAGAGAGTGAAACCAAAGCGGTCAATCTGATCCCATCCTTGGTCGATCCCACTCTCCCGTTAGAGAGTGTCACCCAAGTGGTCGATCCGTTTCCACCTGTCGACCTGTTGGCAACCAACTCTTTTTTTAATTGCTCTTAAAAAAAGCTGCCTACACCCCTTGTCTCATTACGACAAATCATCGTCGCATTGTGCTACTAGACATTTGTTTCATTTTTGCGACAATGACAATTTGATTTCGATCCAGTTTTCACAACTGAAAGTGTGAAAACACCTCTCTCGTTGTCTGGACTATCGTCGTCTTTTATTGATTTGCCGAAATACAATTGACCATTGGTTTATCACATCACTGCACAAGGTTCTTTCAAACTATATCCATTCACTTTAATTGCACAACTTGATTTCTTCGATAAAGTATATGAAAATGTTGAGTTATGAGTTATGCTTGATGTCATGAGGGTCATAATTGATTTTGATTTTATATATGATATAATTCTTATTGTTTTGAACTCTTAACTTATCATTTTCATATGGTCRTTGGTTGCAATGTTTTTACACTTTGATTATGCTAAAAACACATTGGCAATATCATAAGTTTGATTTCATATAAAGTCGCAATGTTTTGAGTTTTGCRAAGGCGCATGTATYAACCTTTTGGATTTTGAATTTATGGTTTGAACCCTTGCTCGATACATTGTTTTGTGAGTTTGATATTGCATTGAACGATCACGGTTTCAAACTATGCATTCGCACGATTGAATTAACATTTGTTTGAAACATTTGATGGATCGTTGGTTAGTGTTGAATGTCATGTTGATTGGAATGAACACTTGGCGATTGATTATAACATAGGGTGTTCGATGGATGGCACGTTGATATGATGATACACCTATTCGGTTGGCCGTAACATTTGGTTTAAACGATTATGATGTTGGATGGAACAACACTGTACACAGTCATAAATGTATTGCATGGTGGTGGTAATCCCACCACCTTCGCACGCATGCAGTTAATTCCTGCCATCTTTGAACGCTGAAGTTGTTAAACCCTATCATTTTTGACCCTGTGCATCATTTGCTTTCGATCCAAACCCCACCATGCACAGAAGCCATGGCTTCGGTCGTGAGGGCTGAGACCAACGGGTGCCAAGCGCTGTTGATGTTTGATGGCGCGTATAGCAACCTGGAAGAATTCGGGTGGCTCACTTTCATAAGGAAGTTTGATGGTTACAACATTCCAGTGGCTCGGCAATTTGCTTTATCATTCGATGGCTGCCGAGCCAAAGTTGGAGATGTCCAGCTTGAAATCATTGAACAGTTCCTCAGCTTGGCAACCAGCCTACCTGTCTCGAGACAAAAATGGTCGAAGAGTTGCAAGGTAAACGATGTCCCATGGACATTACTGTTCCAATCTCGCACAGTGAACTCATGCGACAGAGGTTTGCCTGCAAAGATGTTGAAACCCCGCTGGCATGATCTTCTCATGGTAATCAAGCAATTTATTACTTGCGAGGGAAGGTATGGGTTTGTCTTTCTGTTTCACCTTCGTTTATTGATGATCTTTATGGGTTTCGAGCTTAGTATGCCCCACTACCTACACAGAAGTTTGTTTAAGATGGCCAAGCGTTACAAACGCTGCCAGGCCGATACCAGCCTCTTCCATGTGGGTTTGATTAAAATGATTTTGGTTTATGAATTAGGGTTGCGTCGTGATTCTTGGCATGATTTTCTCAGCCGTAATGGCTTTGAAGAGCCTAACCCTCCACAGGTCAATAAGCCCATGGTGGCCGAAACCCAGCCTGTTCCCCCTGTGCCCTATAACGTTTTGCTACCCAAACCTAAACCTGAGTCACCTACGAGTGTTCCTATGGCTGTGACTAAACAGGTTGACATTGATAAACCCGCGACCAAACAGCCTAAGGCTAAAGCTAGAACGAATGCTCGAGGCAAGAAAAATGTAAGGTTGATCTCTCACATGGCGAGGAATAAACCTAAACCCCCTGCCAAAGCAGAACCTATCATGGTCAGCGAGGATTCTGATTCAAGCATTGAACATTTTCTCGCCGAAGAGGGCTTCTATGACAAACCCCCTTATGATTTTGTCAAGAACTTACCTCCTTGTCTGCGGGATAACCCTGACTTCCCTGGTATCGAACCACCTCGTGAAACCCTTGGTGAATCATCAAAACCCTCGACTGCTCAACCTGTTGCTCCACCCTGTGATCAATGTGGATTGTGGTTGGAGAGATACTACTTGGATGTCCCAAGGTTGCAATCCAGAATCCACGATTTGGAAAACTAGGTGGCAAATCTCACTGGTCAGAATGCAAAGTTGCAACCCTCCGACAAGAAGCAACGAACCACGGGTTCAATCCTCTTCAAAAATGTCGAGTCTGCTACAACAATTGTTAATTCAAAATTGACATAGCCTCAACAACTGTAGTGGTATAACTTTCACTCTTTTATATGGCATGATCATAAGCTCTGTATACATTGTTGACTTGCTTTGTCATGTATTTGTTGTATATAAGTTTTGATTATTGATTTTTGGATTGGTTTTGATTAGATTTAGTTTGATTGATCATGATTTGATTTGAATATTCTGTTATTTGATATCTTTTCTAGTGGTGAAATACAAACGATATCTCTGTTCGATTTGGTTATATCTTGTGCGATATGATGGGCAAATTGGTTAGCTATGCTGATTGTATATTTTATGTTAAGACCAATTCGTATATCATTTATTACATAATCAACTTTCGAATGGATAATAATAGTAGCTGTTACGATGTGAACTGTATTTTGATGGTAACAAATGTATTATTCGATTGAGATTACAGGGATGGATTGATCGTATCAAGTCTTATGATTTGTGGCTATAATTAAATTCAGTTATATGCCCGGTTTGTTGACTCTGTCAAAACCCTGTCTGTCGACTATGAGGTGATCAAACATGAAGACTGTTGAGTCGATATTTATGGAGTATGATTTCATTCGAATACATTGGAAGCAATTCATACATCATGCTTTTAATTGAATGATATCAATCTGCTGTTGTGATTATAATTAGTCAATTACAGTTACGACTATACCTGTGAATTATTTGAAACTCAGCAAATGAGAACTGTGGTCGGATTCTATGGATACTGTGATGCATGAAATCGTAATGGTTTTCTATATTGGCAATGGATTAAATAATATGAATCTTATGCTAATCGATAATGATTGTTTGTATTCTATGCGATTTGGTTTACCATTGATTTGTATTTATGAAACAATATTGTTAAGATTTGATTCGATTTTATGCCAATTGGGAAAACAGAGCATTCCTACTCTGTCCCGATTGTATTCTGTTTGATTTGGTTTGATTTAAAAAGGATTATTTTTGAATCATTAATAATTTTTCGATTATTTAAAAATGATTGAATTTGATTTGATTTGATTATATATCTGGTCCTGTTTACTATTCTAGACCAGCTACAGAATCAGAAGATTCTGTAGCTAAGTCTATAGAGTCATTTTTTTATTGTTTTCTTAATAAAATGCTCCTCTAACTTGATCTTTGTATCTATTACAGGAAAATTCAAATTGGGAATGGATATGAGGAGCAGTTGGAAGATATCTTAAGGGTTCCACTTGCATTTTTAGTTACTTAGTTTAAGGGATTTTGGGATTTTTCCCAGATTGTGTAAAACTATTTGCTATTATTCACAAGGATGTTTTACCTTGTGAGAAACCTATTTAAACCTATGGTTTTGTAATAATTAGACATCCTCA
>ML778312.1:1010721-1039073 GCA_009831015.1 Picea engelmannii
ATTATAAGAATAATTTGTAGTTTGTAGATAGAATAGTTTGCATAGTTTATATTTTAGTATATTAGTTTCTTTATTTGTTTATTAGTTTCTAGTTTCCTCTATTTTAGTTTGATTTCTTTTATTTAGTTAGTTAGTTTGTTTTATTTGATTTTTATTAGTTTCTAGTTTTCTTAGTTTAGATTACTTAGCTCAGATCAGCTTCTCTCTTTGGTTTTCTTAGGAGACCTTAGAGCGGCCAACGGAGCCGTTAAACTCGTCAGGGTGGTCCATTCCAAACGGCTTGGGTTATTTAGACAACCCCGGACCGGTTCCACTCTCCCAGTTGACGGATGGACTGTTTCGCCCGTCAACACGACCCCATTCTCCCCTTGGAGAATGCAACCCAAGTGGTCGATCCGATCTCGTCATCGGTTGATCCTACTCTCTTGCTAGAGAGTAAACTCGATACTGCTCACGTTTTTCTCATTGACACAGAATCTACCGTGCTGGGGGGCATTCCTTCTTCTCTCATGGAACCTCCTCCAAGTAATGAAGTCATCCTTTTTAATTGGGGTATGATAAATGGACCTCATCTTCCCTCTCACATTCCTTTCCAGATTACAGTACAGGTTTGTGGTCGAGACGTTCCTCAAACACTGATAGATGAAGGTTCGTCTGTTAGTATTTTGTCCTCTATTGCTTGACAAGCTTTGGGTTATCCTCCACTTGCACTGGTTACACAAAATCTGTTATCTTTTAATAGAAGAACTAGTCAACCTTTAGGGACCCTTCCTCAGTTTCCAGTAACTTTGGGAGGGAAAACTGTCTTCGTTGATGTCATGGTAGTCCAAGATCCCTTGGATTTCGCTTTACTTCTTAGGCAGGATTATGTCTATGCCATGAAAGTTATTGTGTCCACTCTTTTTCATGTGATATATTTCCCTCATGATGGATGAGTTGTGACTGTTTATCAGCTTTCATTCATTGACCTCGACTGGATTGCCTCCCTAAATGGTTCTTATATAAAGATAGTATCGCTCCTGCCACAGGTCAATTATGTGGCGTTGTCTCCCATGGCTTCAACTTCTGATGACTTAGATCCAGTAGTTTACATGGTGATCTCTTCGATAGGGTTGTTAGAGCCTGATCTCTTTACTCCTTTCGCGACCCTCGACATGGTGTCCTTGCAGAGTGTGTTTCTTCCTTCCAGTGAAGACCTCTTGGAAGCCATGACTGAGTTTTGTCCCTTGACATGTTGTCCTTCCAGAGCATTTTCCTCTTGGAATCCATGATCAAGAAGAGAGCCAAGGATAGTTTTTGCATCTCTGAGGAAACCTCGTTAAAAAATGAAATAGAGGTCTATGAGCATGATTTTCTGATTTCAAGCTCGTTAAAAAATGAAACTAGACTCGAACATAGTTTTCTAATTTCAAACTTGTTAAAAAATAAAACCACTTACAAGGATAGTTTTTTTTTTTTGTCTCTGTGACAATCTCATTAAAAAATGAAATAGAGGTTACGAGCATAGTTCTTGTTTCTGTGTCAAGCTTGTTAAAAAATGAAATAGTTTTCCCCTTCTCTATTTGAGTCAAGTCCTTCGTCTAGTATTTGAAGCTTCATTTCATTCTCCTTTGCAGTTGGATGAAACGAAGCTTGGGGGGCATTTGCCTTAGCCTCTAGACTTCATACTGAAGTTAAACTGCTAGCTTCTTAAGCTGGGGGATAAGTACTAACCATCCTTGTGTTATGCGTCGGGAAGTCGCAAGCATAGTTTTCTATGGTTCAAGCTTGTGTAAAAATGAAACCACTTACCTCAAGCATAGTTTCCTCTAGTTCAAGCTTGCGTAAAAAATGAAACCAGGCCCAAGCATAGTTTTGTTTAGTTTTTAATCTT
Organism: Picea engelmannii; assembly: GCA_009831015.1. Lineage (NCBI taxonomy): Eukaryota > Viridiplantae > Streptophyta > Pinopsida > Pinales > Pinaceae > Picea > Picea engelmannii. Next base: position 1,012,595 of record ML778312.1, read on the forward strand.
GTGTAAAAATAAAATCTATCCCAAGCATAGTTTTGTTTTGTTTTTAAGCTTACGTAAAAATGAAAACAATCCAGAGCTTAGTCTTTCTTCTTTCTCATGCTCGTGAATCAATGAGAATATAACCGAGTATACTTTTATCACTTTTTCAGACTCGTAAAGGTTATACAAAAAAGGAACCCCATGGAGTTCCCTTTAAGCTCTTTTTAGACTCTCTAAACATGAAAAGATTGTCGAGCGACCTTGTTCTTTTCATGCTCATTAAAGTATTTGAAGAAAACGTCTGTTGAGCGATAATTTATCTCTTTTTCGGTCTCATCAGACTACTTTATGAAAAAGGAACTGAGAGAGTTCTCTTTAAATGTTTTTCAGACTCTCTAAACATGAAAAACCCTTGAGTTTTCTTTCTTTGGAGTCATAAAACAAACATTGAAAGGCCCATGTGGGACTGAACCACTACTTCCTAGGGTCCGTTAAACATACTCCGAGGGACTCATCCAAAGGATGAGCTTACATTTCAAGCATATGCTATCCTCCTCAAGCTTGTGTAAAAATAAAGAGGTACTCGCCAGAAATGGTGGGGGAAAAAATTGGGAAAGAAATATGTATAAACCTATATTCCATGGAAGAGTTGCTTTTGAACATGACACCCTTTCACTCACCTTGTGTCTAGGTTGGAAAATCCACTTGTCTCTTGATCATACTCCTTTATAAGATTACAAATCTATCTGTGATCCCTGTTGTTGAGTTAGTGTTCCCAAGACAAATGTTGTGTCGTCAATATGTTCAAAAATATGTCCAACCCAAAAATCCTTCTATTGCGTCGGCCATTTCTGCAGTCCTTAAAGCCTTCTATTGCGGTGGCCATCCCTGAGTTAGTCCTGAATCACTTGTTACTCTGATCTACATCAAATCTTGTTACCTGTTTCATATCATTGATGTGGGATACATTAAGGCCCTCCTGTGACGAGTCTTTTCCTGTCGACTTCAAATCATTATCCAAGAATTAGACTTAGAAACCAATTGGTACCTTGGAACTTGCATGCCTCAATGGCAGGTTTCCTCGCTTTTGACAGTGGGTTTTCATTATTGACCCCTGATCGAGAGATTCTGTCGAGTGTTTGACTTCAACTCATTTAATCACATTCGTTGGATTGTACTAGTGTACCTTGGGAGTCATTGACATTAATGGTGATTTCCCTTGCACTTGTTAATGGTATTCATTAATGACTGGTAATCAAGTGGTTTCTACCAAGTTCGACTTCAACACATGTATTCACATCATTAGATTCATACTATAGAGTGGTGGAGATGAAGGCCATGAATATTTTCTAACAGATTCAGGTTGCATTGGAGTATATTCAGTTTGTACTGTTGCATAGATCCACATTGTATGTCTCGTGGCTATGTTCAAATTTGAGTCTTTAACACATAGATCCACAGTGTATTTTTGGTGGCTATGTTCAGATTTGAGTCATAATGGCATGGATCCACAGTGTATGTTTGGTGGACATGACCTATCTTACTTGACATGGATCTTCGCATGTCAGCATTTATGCTTTGAGTCAATTGTATTCTAAGTATGGGAATGCCTACCTCAATGATGATATATTATTGTACTATTTTTCCTTGTTTGTTGGCAGGTTTCCGATCAATTGTTCCTTGTTCCCTACACACACTCAACAAAGTATTTTAGCTATCACTCTGTTCTAACTTGATACTTTGGGGGGCTCTCTATTACACATTATTTTCTTCATCCCTATGACCGTTAATGATGTAAACCTATTTGTTGCCTTCGGAGGGGTCAGTGGCCTGAGTTCCTGAAGAAGGAAGGGAAAATAAATTTTCCTGGGAAAAGAAGTTGCATTTTCCTTTGTAAAAACCCTATAAAAAAGGAAGTTCGCAGGCTGCATTATAGATAGGGTGCGAGAATGCCTGATTTTCACAAGCAACATCATAGCTAGGTCGTGAGGAGTTTGCTGTCTGCTCTATAGGTAGGGTGCGCGAATGCTTACACGTGGGAAAAACGAGCATTTTCTCGAATCTTCTAGAAGGAGAAACTTCCATGGTGAGGTGGCATCCGAATGGTTTGGATCTTACTCACTTTCATGATTTAGTGGGATCATCCTAACCTCCTCACCTTATCCTCTTCAGCTTATAAAAGGAGAGGAGTTCTCATGGAAAAGGGCTAAGTTGGTTTTGGCTAAGTTGGATTTGGCTTGGAATTAATAGCTTGGTTGGAGTGTCTTTGAGTTTTTCCTTTGTCAAGATAGATTGTGAGTATTATCAGATCTCTGCTCTCAAAATTCTTGGAGTGTAAGTGTGTGGGGAACAAAGGACAGTTGGAAGGGACCTTACAATATCAAGGCCATGGTTGTAATCTCTCTTTCGCATTTAATATGATACAGTAATATGATCCTTTCCTATAAAGCTTGTTGTGTTTTATTGTATGATTCCTTGATCACATACATAGGTTTATATTGAGTTTATGCTATTGCTATCACTTTGGTTGGTTGTGTTCTTTTGTAGGTTCATCATTGTATGAATGTTGGAATGGAACTAGGATGGTGATGGTGAGAGGAAGCGACATTTAAATGGTATTTCACCTATCCCTCTTTAGTTAGTAAATTCAATATTTAAAACTTAAGGAAAGAATCATGTTCTGGTGTTTTTTTTTCTAGATCTAGGTGGATATAGGGAGATCAGTTAGTGTCCGCACCTACCGATTTATCCAATAATAATGTGTCATTAATGAGGCTTATCTTCAATGAGCCTTTTTATGATCCTCACCATATTTTTATTAGTAGACTCGGCTTGCCCATTTCCTTGAGGGTAATAAGTTGAAGAAGTGAAATGTTTGAATACCAACTTAACTAAAAACTGAGTCAACTTAATGGAAATGAAAGCAAGACCATTGTCTGTAATAATTTCTAAAGGAATGCCAAATCTGGAGAAAATATTAGTTTCAAGGAAAAAATTACATGTTCATCCTGTGAGTGTTTAAGTGGGACATCGTCTGTTCATTTAGTGAAATAATATATAGTTGTCAAGATAAAAACATGTCTTGCTGAAGACAAAGGATTAATAGGACTAATAAAATCCAGACCCCATTTTGAAAAAGGAAAATCAGGAAGGATAGGTTGCAAAAGGCATGGAAGAAAGATGTTCTTTCCCAGCGAATGTTTGTCACTTGTCACAAGATAATGAAAAGTTATAAGAATCTCAAAAAATTGAGGGCCAATAATAACCTTTTTTGATGATTTTAAAAGAATTTGTTTTAGTAGAAAAGTGACCACCTACGTGAATAAAAGAATCTGAAGATCCATGAGTTTCCTGTAACAATTTTTGTTCTTTCTCATTATTTACACGTCAAAGTGATATGCCATCGACAGATCTCCTAAACAAAACGTCTCCTAAAATAATATATCTGGGAGATTCAAGACGAAGCCTTCTCCTTTGATGAATATCTAAATCATCTGGGCATTTATGATATTGCAAGTAATCCACCAGTTTTTTATACTAGGGATGTTTAGTTATAGGAAGGGTTTGAATCTCAATGTAAAATAGTGTTGAAAGAGGATTATGTTGTTCGTCAATTTCTTCGCTTCCTTCAACATGTTAAGTTAAGTGAAGGGCTAAGTCTCGTCGCTTAATCGTTTTCGAAGTCATGTGGTTAAATCATGCTCCTGGATTTTGGCAAGTTAATGTGCAAGCTTCCCTGAAAGATAAGTCTATGAAAGAAAAAACTTGACAATAGGCAAAGGGACTTTTACCTGTGTGTGCTTTCCTAGAATAAAGTGGTGAAATTTCTCCACAACTTTAACAAGAGAAAAAGCATGTTTTTCAATATAAGAATACTTGAATTCATCATATGATAATATTTGACCCATGTAAGCTACTGGTTTTTTGTTATTATGGTCATCACATTATAAGAGAATAGCATAAACTGCTTCCTCGGTGGCATTAGTATATATGATAAAATCTTTCTCAAAGTCTGGTTTCGCCAAAACTGGTGTAGAACTGATTTCTTTTTTAATCCTTACAAAATAATTTTCGATGTTTTCAATCCAAGAAAAGGAGCGATATTTCTTTAGAAGATTATGAATTGGTTTGACCATTAAATCAAAATCAGGAACAAATCTACAGACAAAGTTGATAATGCCCATAAAGGCTTGAACCTCCTTTTTGGAAGCGAGAGTAGGAAGGTTCAGAATAACAACGATCCTTTCGGGATGTATGCTTATTCCTGAATCATAAACAATATGTCCAAGGAGCTTTCCCTTGGTAACGCCAAATATAGATTTAGAAGGATTTAAAGAAATACTGAACTTTCTGCATTGCATGAGAACTTTTCTAAGATGAACAAAATGATCCAACCGGTTCTTTGAATAAATAGTCATTTCATCAAGATAAACTTGGATAATATTACCAATCAGATCGTCAAAATCTATCTGCATAGCTCTTTGTAAAGTGGCACTTGCATTAGATAAGCCAAAAGGCATGCGTTCATAAGCAAATGTGCCCCAACGTGTAGTAAAAGTGGTTTTGTACCTATCATTCCTTTTTACCTTGATCTAATTATAACCAGAGAAACCACCAAGTAAGGACATCATTTGTGACCCTGCAAATTGATGGAAAATCATTTCCATGTTAGGGAGAGGAAAATGGTATTTTACACTCACTCTATTCAATGCACGGAAGTCAACACACAATCGGATCTGACCAGCGGTCTTCTGAACATGGACTAAATTGGAAACCCACTCAAAATACTTAACTGGGAAAATTATAATAGCTTTCAAAAGTTTTTCCAACTCCTTCCTAATAGTAGCTTCAAGTGCGGGGTTAATGGGTCCTTGTTTTTCCCTAACTGGTTTTATCCCTTCCTTGATAGGAATGATATGTTGTATGACAACATGATCAAAACCATGAAGATCCTCATATGACCAAGCAAAAACCTCTTGAAATTCACAAAGTAAATTAGTGAATTTCAAATTTTCTTCATCAGTACAATGGGCACCTATCTTTACATTCTTGGGGGAATCGGGTGTTCCAATGTTCATGGAAATGGTTTCACCCACTTTCCTTTTTGACTCCTCTTCTCTATGTGTTTCTTTGTTGCCTACATTACTCGATGAAAATGAACTTTTGAGAGGAGTCAAGCCTTTTGAAATTTTGTTTTTTCCCATGTATAGAATCTCCTTGGGCTTAAATGGTTAATTTGGTATGAAAGCACAAATTCCTTCATCACTAGGGAAGACCTTCCATGACTCTACATTTTCAAGAATGTGAGGATGATATAAAGATTGAAAAGTAAAATTAGGTCTTTGAGGTAGAAGTTGTCTAGTAGGAGATGTTGCAAATACAACTAACCTATTATCCATTGAATTAAGTTCGCTTTTAACATGAGTGATGTTAAATGATAATAAGTTCGAGATAAGCATCCAAACAGCTTCGTTGTAGAGTTTCATCAACTTATTGCTAGGAGAGCATATTTTACGTACAAGGTTCACAATAAGTTCAGAGTCCCCAAAAATTGTAAGGTGTCCACAACCTAAATTATAATCATTTTCAATGCCTAGAAATAATTCTTCAAACTCGATAACGTTATTCGTGCAAGCAAATTCTAACCTATAAGAAAAGTTCTGAATTTTACCTACAGGTGAGTATAAAATAATAACAACTCCATTACCTTCATTGGAGCATGATCCATCGAAGTGCATGTGACACATACCATCCTCCAGGTCAATTTGTTCTAGGGAAATGTCACTCTCATCCACAAAGATGGAGTACACTCCTAAGTCTTCCTCAACACAGTTTACGTTAGGCTGTGGAATACTCTCTATGTATGGTGAGATTCTTCCTTCCTTTAGGAATATAATATTATTTCCATTCTAAGGAATAGATAAGTGTGTTCCATAAAGAGAAATATATCCATCTGTCAAGTCTTGCCAGTCTCTTCCTAAAATAATAGAATAGTTACTTATTGGCATGTCAATTACCTGTATGTTGAGGGTTGTCCTTATTTCAGGATGTGCACATAGAACCAAAGTCACATCTTTGATTTCACGTATAGTTGACTGTTGTAGACTGTTATATGAGAGCATGCTTCTAGAAATTTTATTAGTACATGATAATCCTATCTCCTCCATGATAATTTTCGACATTATGCTTGGACCACTGTCAATTAGGAAACAATGGGTTATTTTATCCATAATTTTTACATAAATGAAAAATGGAGGGTTTTTTACAGGGTGTCTAAAATTATTTACACCAACTTTATTTACAATAGAATCCTCTTCTTTAGCCTCTTCGAAAATATTGGCTATGGTGGAATATTTTCCTTTGATAAAATTTTTGAGATGATTTTGTTGTTCTAGGACGACAACCATGTCCATAAAAGTAGCATCGGCCTTGATATTAGCCAATTGGTCGAGAATGTTATATTTGGAAGAGGGAAGAGAGGAGGGAACTCCTTGACTATTGGGAGTTTTGGCAGCTTGTACAATGGCAACTTGTGAAGATGAGCTTGGACTAGAAGAAGTACGAGGGGGATCATATTTTCCTTTTGAAGCATAGGATTTATTCCTAGTGTTTATGATCATGACATATTCTGGTTCTGCCCAATCTAGAACAACAATGGTAGTTTCAGGATTTTTTCCAAAGATCTTATCTCTGACACTCTTTTTTACCTCACAAGTACTTTCTTCATGATTTTCCTCGCAAAATTTACACCAACTGTGAGATGTGATAGCTTTGGGCTGAAAGTTGTTTCAATTGGTATTCCTAAAAGGTGGCAAGGAAGAAGATGATGCCCTAGGAGTAAGTGAAGGGACATTTCCATTTTTTTCGTATGCTATCATCTAATTGTTCATTTCCTATACAAGTTGTAGGAGAGAAGACATGTCAGTTTGTTTAGCCGAGTCCCCCTTAGGGAGACCTATTCTTTCTAGTTGTTCTTCATATTCTAGAAAAGCATGAAGAGCAGAACTAGGATTATCAATATATTTTTCTTCAAGCCTATGCAAATAAGGGGAAGGTAGAGAATTATAGTAATGCATAAAGGAAGCTTGTTTGATTATACAACTTGGTGAAACAAAGGTTGAAATACTTAATAGTCTCATCGTCCTTGTACGCAATGTTATTATATTCCTGTAATTGTTCGGGTGGGCTCTTAGAATGCCCATAAGTGGACTTGAACCAGTAAACTAACTCTTCCCAAGTGGAAAGAATCTTGGGAGGGAGATCTAAAAAATATGTTTATGCTTTCCCTTTGAGAGAGTTGAAAAATAAGCGCATGCAAGTGTCATTATCATTGGCTCCTATATTGTGACATGAATTAGAGAAAACTACCAAGTGTTCGTTTGTAGTGATTGTATTATTTCCTGATACTCTTTAAATTTTAGTAACAGATGACTAGCATACACTAGGTTCAAGGGAGAGGATATGTGCCATTGGGTGGTAGTAGTAGCTTCCTCGAACTGGAAAAGCCAATACTTCTTGATGATATTAGCAGGGTTGGTAGTAGATTGGAAATGAACCTGATGTCTATACAAAATACCAATTATCGATGAGGTTGAAGGTTGAGATGATGTGGCACCTCCAGTACCACCAGATCCACCTACAGATTCCATTTTGTAAATGATGGGTGAGGGTGAGAAAGGTGAACTAGTTGAATTAGAAAAAATTCTCCTTAGAGTACCTTTTTGGGTTGACAAAATAGATTTCCTTCTTCCTATTTCAATGATAGGATTGATTTCAGGAGACAATCCTCTTCTTCTCCTAGATATGCGAGGATTTGAGGACATGAAAAAAAAGATCAAAAATTTAGGAAAAAGAGAGCGATGACTTATTTCTAGACTGCCTTTTCTTGGCCTCCCAACATTCGCGAATACTTATGTCTTGTTCAATTACTTCCCATGAGCATCCAATATCAACTCGAGTATTAGCAGTTTCTAAGATGGTATTGAATAAAGTTAAGGCAATCTTGGTTTGGTATTTAAGACTATGCTCAATATTGGGCTTCCTTGTAGCAGGTACTGTCATGAGGAAAAGAAAACAGTCAAAGAATAAAAAACGAAAGAAGAAATATTCAAAGATAATTATGAATACGATCAACCAGAGAGATATGGAAGATCTCCCCAGTATGGTCACCAAATAAATGTTAAGGAAAAGGTATGAATTTCCTTACCCAATCATTTCAGATCTTGTCTGGCTAGGAAAAGATAGTTGGGAATGTCACCCAGGGGTTTATAGCCTCAAAATATTCTCTCAATCCTCGAGTATCAATTACAGGGACTGAGGTTGATTCTAGTTAAAATATGTTGGAAGATTAAAATTTAAAAAAGCTTCGAGAATATACACAGATTTTTCAATAAACTAAACATGGAGATCAAAAGTGAAAAGTAACCAAGTCACAAATACGCAAATATGAAACAGAATAGCAATCTGATTTTATTTCATTCTTAGATATCAAAAGTGTTTTTCTCTTTACAAAACCCCTGTGAGGGCATGGACCAAAGTCTGATTTAGAGATCCCTGATGAACACCATACAATAAGACTCCGATAGTAAAGTAAAATTGAAATTAATAATCTAGATCAACATGCCAAAACTGTTGCCTTTTTTACTCTGCAAGATATCCTTTATCATCCATGAAACTTAATTCACAAACATACAAGAATACACAGACTATCAAGGATGGATCAACACCTCTAAAACAAGCATCTGAAAACTGTGGTTCAATATTGAACCTTGTTGTCTACAATAAGACCCTGTTGTCAAGAAGAGAATTAGGCTTTGAATAAAATCAGAAATGAATGAAAACTGAAACTATCTCATGTAACTACAGAGAAAACCTTAGTCTTGCTTTCTCCTTCTATTCTCCTCGTGTTTCTTCTTCTCATTCATCTTTTATTCTTTCCAAATAAGTTGAATTAGTTCAACTACTTTCTTTAGTTAAGTTGATTTAACCTAACTAATTAGTTTAGGAGAAATAAATAATAATAATATAGTTAAGGGTCTTAATTAATAATAACTAGGTAGGTGGGACCCCTGTGACTCCCATCATTTCTTCCCTTTAAATCATAAAATATAACACACAAAAGATAATCATTTAAACCATATGCCACCCTTGTAACTCCCTTGAATATCTTTCAAACTAGATATTCAGAAATAATTTATATCATATCCAAAAAAGAATATACATATCCACATTATCCACAAAATATAAAAAATAGAGCTTGTTGTCCAAAAATGTTGAAAACCATTAAGCATTGTCCTTGTCAACTAAAATCATATAAAACATAATTTAAAAACCATATTTTTCACTTTGTGAGCCAATTTTCCTTTTTTCACTGTTGTTTCCCTTAGACTTTTCTGAAGTATCCCGTGGTTGATTGGGCCCTTGGTGTTGTATATCGTTGATAACATGGGAGTGGTCATCCTTTAAATGAAGGTAGGAAGACACATATTTCGAGGAATCAGTGAAGGGAGAATAATTGGAGGAAAATTTTTTTCCCTTGTCTTGCACAGGTTGGGGAATATTAGTTTTCAATCTCTTACTGGTGTGTGAAGACTGAACTGGCAAAACAACAAGGGAAATATGGAAATTGGGATAACAGGTGGTGGTAAAGGCAATGACATAGTGGGCCAACCACGATGGTGAGATATATGTTGGACGACGATCTCTTGCCAACCGTAATTTGCGAGGAATTCAGGTTGCAAAGACACATGTGGAGGGATGAGAATGTCATGGATATTCTAAGGAGGCTGGAAAGGGGGTCCTTCTGGTCGAGGGTGCATTATTGCATGGCCAACCCAATTAAAGAACCCAACTTGGAACAACTAGTTCAATTCTTGAGGGTCAATGTCAAAATGGATAGAAAATCTAGGCCTCCTATGGTCACGATTCCAATTTCCCTTGCCTCTGTTATTTCGACCATTGCTGCCTCTACTGAAAAAGCTCATCCTGTAGAAACAATTTGTCAGTAATTAATCTCTTAATAAACCGTACATGACACTCTACTTACATGAATCAAAATTTGTCTCAAAACTTGACATGAGATACATGCAAATCCATCCATAACACACCATTCATTAATTTCCATGTGAACATGTAGTGATAGGGTTCATAGGAAATTTGGAGGGAGTGTAGTTAGCGAAAAATGGTTGAATGATAGGGAATGCATATATGAATATTTTTCAGCAATTAACCAAACAATTTAACTATGTATAAAAATATCAAAATATCAGTCATCAACCCTTGATATGTTATCATTTTTATCGCTTCCACGCAGACTTTTCTTTTTAAATTTATATCATAGAACAAGGATACAATAAGTGAAATCGAGATTGTGAAGGGAATGCAATTAGAGAAAAATGGTAGAATGATAGGGAATCAATATGGATACCGTTCAAGTGAAACAAATCAAAACATGCTACCTTAAACGCAATCGAGACATATCTCTATCCATAATTTCAAAGTTTAACAAGTGTTCCTTTTCCAAAACAATAATCCAAATCGGTGTCTTCTTTGACAATTTTTCTTGTTGTCTTACAAATTATTTTACACAATGATCTATATGCCTAGAATTATTTAATCATAGTAACCATTGTACCCACATTATCATTATATTACAATCATGATGAACAACATCACAATCACTATAAAATACAACAATAGCCTTTGAGCCATGACCATAACATCAACTCCAGTAATAATCCTTTTAAATCCAACAAGGACACGTACAATGTTTACAAACAACTCATGTCCATCATTTATTTAACCATTGTTAAATGAAATTTATTTTGTACATTACCACTCTATTCAATCCTCAAACATTTCGTACATAGGTTCCCATTTTTTAACAATCAACATAATGATTTGAACCAAAAATAACATTCATTAATTGCAACACAAGATTCAAATGAGTAGGTGGGTATAGATTTCTTTCTAGAATTACCAAGAAAGGGACCAAACAAAATCATGCCCAAGTAACTGAGCAAGCAAAGTGGTCCCATCAACTTCAAACTAGACTAAATACGCTTTCAATGTAATGTTTAGGGGTCAAGATAGTAAGCAGTCGAGAGAACGTGGCAATTTGACTAGAGATTTTGGCAGTTGAATGGAACAGACAACTCATTCCATAGGTGCCCTATCATAATTGATCACAGAAAAAACAATATGCAACATTGTTCTCGAATGCATGGGCTTCAAACAACAGATTGCAGCTTCCAAAACAAACAAGTGAATCCAACCCTTTTTTCAACACTGCATAATGAACAACCAAATAAAACCCGTACCCAACCAAAAAGAACGAATAATGCTCTCATCAAAACCTAGGTAGCAATGTTGTCATACTGGATAACATTTACCAGACAATAGTGATGGTGAGGTTATAGAAAGCAAGCCAACAACTGAGGGTTTTTCCAAGTCAAAGCACAAAATTTTCTAATCTTTCATAATAGTTCACATAAAAACCCATAGGTCTGAAACATGGCGTGGGTACACTAGCCACAGAGACCAGTAATGTCAATCTATAGGTGGGGTATTCGCAAAGCCCAGAGTTTAGGAAAACTTCAATAACCAATTTCAAAAGAGAGGCCAAACCCGAAAACAGAACCATGACAAAGAAGGCTCCACTGCAATCTTTACTCAACAATGAACAATTACAAACAACAAGGACCTGAGACCAACCTTTTAATGGTAACAGTCTCAAAATAACCACCAAAAGATACCAAAGATGCAACCATAAACATAGTTCCAAAATAACATAACAACTTGAGAATCACACAGACCACGAGCAACCAGAGCCAACATTTGATTCAAGAGAAGAGTAATTCTCATGGATGGAAAAGTAAGAAAACCCATATATGTAAAATTTTGCTCAAGGAGAAAACCCAAGACTGTATAATTCCTCCACGATCGGGCAAGGCGGATCAACAGCAACTACCTGAGACAAAAATGCAAGAATGACTAGTGTGACGAGTTCAAGGGGAGTTTGAGTGACGTGCATTTATTGCACGTCGCTTCTCCCTTCAGATCCTCATTGAATTTTTAGTACGATCCAAGCCCACTAGACAACTCAGAATAGCACTACATTCAAACCATTAATCAACCAAATATCCAAACTTGCCATATTACTTTTGTAAAGTGCGCAATAGTTCAAAGTGTGCCACCCCCTTTACAATACCAAATTTCTTCAAATGACAACTTTCTTAGGAACACAACCCAATATGAAACTCAAAAAATTCACATAACCATAGTAGCAAGGGTCGAGATCACCCAAAATTTTTCCATAAACAACGCAATATAAAAATAAAAACTGGATTATAATTTTTTCATTCAAAAGGGCAACATAATCATATTTCTTGAGAGATCATCCAAACCATTTAGCTCCACATTTTAATCACCCAACCACCACATATTACCATAAACATTTTAACCATGATTTGAAGCAAATGAGTTGTAGCAAATTGTGTCGCAACCAACACATAGAGAACCAAAATATAAGCGTTGCTTATCCACCATAGTTCCATAAGTTAAACAAGGGGGTCCCACCTACTAGTATATTATTAATATAGATAAATAATAAAGCTTGGAAATCATTTGCAAGAATAATATTCATCGTTGCGCTTTCAAACATCAACACATACCATCCACAGTCAGATGGGCAGATGGAGAGAATCAACCAAGTAATTGAAGACATGTTGAGAATGTATGTGATGGATAAGCCATCTAAGTGGGAAGATTACTTGCACTTGGTTGAGTTTTCCTATAATAACAGGTATCTGGATTCATTGAAAATGAGCCCATTTGAAGCTTTGTATGGTAGGAAATGCAATACTCCAGTGAGTTGGGACAACCCATCATATAGAGTGGTCCTTTGGCCAGAATTGCTCAAGGATACGAAAGACCAGAAGGTTAAGATTAAGTAGAATTTAAAGGAAGTTCAAGATAGACAGAAAATTTATGGAGATAAGAACATGACAGCTAGAGAATTTAAAGTGGGGGAGCATGTGATTTTAAAAATGAAGCCCAAAAAGAGCTCTTTGAATTTGGGTAGTTGTACAAAGCTAGCATCCAGATTATGTGGTCCATTTAAGATATTGGACATAATAGGTTCAGTTGCATACATGCTTGCATTGTCTACTTCCATGAATGTGCATAATGTATTTCATGTCTCTTTGCTAAAACTATATGTACATAATCCTAACCATGTTATTGACTGGCATCTGATTCAGGTAGAGGCAGATGGAGACTTTTATGTCCAATGAATGAGAATATTGGACAGAAAATTCAAAATTCTTCAAAATCGAGTTATAGATATGGTAAAAGTCTAGTGGACCTACTATGGTATTGAAGAGTCTACTTGGGAGCATGATTATTCCATGCAGGCAGAGTAGCCACAACTTTTTGAATAGATTTTGAAATTTTGATTTATGTTTTGTATGTGCACTGAGAATAGTGCCAAAATAAGGGGGATGGGAATGTAATACCCTAGTTTTGAGCCCCATATTATGTTGGAATATTGGTTGTTGTCATTGATGTCAACCCTAGTCATGGGTTTTGGACCGTAAGATTGATGAAGGTATTTGGACATGAAGGAAAATGCACATGTAGATACCAGACCCATGGATGGATAGTATACATCATGTTGTTTCCAATGGTATGTGGAACTTCACATGGATCCTCGTGGATCCTCATGGTTGAGGAGAAATGAATTTTTTAAGATGACAAAGTGAATTGAAGAAGGAAGTACATGTAGGCCCTGAAGATAATTAAAGAAAAGAATTACAAAATAAGAAAGTGTCAGGTCGGCCCTAATGTTAAAAGGAAGTGACATAAATGGTATAAATAAATATCATTATACATTCATTTGATATACAAGTCGAATTTCATAGGAAATCAGAAGTAAAGAAGGCTGAATTTCAAGGGAGGATGAAGTCTTTTGGTGATGTGTTCTAAGGTATGTTATTTTTAGGTCATCTTACCATTTTCGCTATAACGGTTTTTCTAAAACGATTCAGATGGTTAAATTGCTATGGTATTGAGAAGACATATCAAGGTACCCATGGTAAATGTTTCAGCGCTTGATTCGCTATAATTATGGAGATACACTCTATGGAAGATAGGGTTTTTGACCAGTCCTAAAGCTAGTCAATAAACATGTGTTCCGGGTAAAAAAATCATAACTTCTTCATAGTGAATCCAAATGAAGTGGGATGAATTTCATTGGAAAGAGTATGGACTGTAGGTTTGTTTGTGAGAGTTTCAGAATCTTATGTTAAATATTGAGCGTGGGGCATTCTGTACAAGTTCGGTCTCCTGAATAAACCAGAATTGAACAAGGTCTACCATTCTCTCTATAACTTATTTTTGGGGAGGATTCAAGGAGTGAAACTTGGAGAATTTTTAGAGAATACATTAAGTAATATTATCTATAGGATCATAGTATTCCAATAATTTAATAATTGCAGAAGTTGAAGAATTCTCATGAAGCATTATTAGGTTCTATGTGATGGTTGGTTGATGGTGATGATTTAATGTGAAGTTTTATTATATCTCATATATTCTTCGGTGGAAGGAAGGGGAAAGGATGGAGATTTCAATTCTCTCTTGATATTGGAGGATTGTATCTTCTTCTTGGAGGTTTATCCCTCCCTTTACATTTGGAAGCTGTAGCTACCTTTGGAAGTCATTACTTCCCTTGAACAATAAATATTGATTATTTCTCATATGTTGTGCATGGTGTATTGTGGTGTATTGGTGTAACTCTTATACTATTGTTCATTTATCATTGGATATAATTGAATGGTTTAACTATAAGTTGAAAAAGGTTTTAAATTTTACTTGATACTGATTCACCCCCCTCTCAGTATCAACAATTGGTATCAGAGCAGGTTACCTTCAGTACAATTTAACCACTGGAAGGAAGATCCTATGCAAAAATGGAAGACAACATTCCAAATGGGATTCCACCATTTGATGGAAGCAATTTTGAATACTGGAGTAATAGAATGGAAACTTACTTGAAATCTCTTGGGGAAGATGTTTGGTTCTTAGTTGCTTCAGGATACAATGCTTTGAAGAAACCAAAGACTACAGCTCAAAAGGAAGCAAAAAGGAACAATAAATTGGCAATAGATACCATCTTGGATGGATTGAAAGATTTAGTAAAATCCAAGGTGGGATCATGTGCAACAGCAAAAGAGCTTTGGCACAAGCTACAAGACCTTTATGCAAGGGAAGAAGAAGAAGAAGTTGAAGAAAATTACAACATCTCAGATTTCAAAGAAGAAAATAGAGGTCAGTTATTTTTCTTTAATTGTGAAGGAGTAGGACATGTTGAATTTGAATGTCCTCATCCAAGGATTGAAAGAGATGACACTAAGAGAAGAAACCATTTCCTTGAAAACTCTACTCGAAGAAGCAAGAAGAATAGGAGAAGTAAAGAAGGTCCAAATGATGAAGAAAGAAGCAGATTGTCAGAAACTTGAACAAGAAGTTGTCTCATTGAGGAAGAGCTTAAGAAACTCTCAAGTGAAAAATGACTTAACACATCTTGGATGGATGGGTTAAACTTTATACAAAGAAGATGAAAATACCAACACGAAGGTTGAAGAAAGAGCTACACAGACAGTAGATGAGAAGTGGACTAGGATAACCAAAAGAAGGAATGATTACAAAAGAGATGAATATCCAAGAAGACCTCCTACCTTCAGGAATCAAAGAAGCTTCAATCAGTATGAAGGAAACTACAAAAGAGTAGATCATGAACCTAGATGGACTACATCACAAAGAAGGCCACTTACTCCAAGGTATCAGAATTTCTTTCTTGGTCATTGTTATACTTGCAAAAATTTTGGACATAAGGCAATTAATTGCAGAATCAATGAAATAAACAAATACACATGAAACATGAATGGTGTAAATAGAAGATATGGAAATAATCATGGATTTGTCAACAAAAGTTATAATTCATTTTCCCCATTGATGGACAAAAATATTGTATGCTACAAATGTAATTATCTTGGACACAAAGCACAAGATTGCAGATATATGAATGAATATGTCTCTATGCCAACCACAGTATGGAGAAGGAAAGAGATTCCAAACAATGAATATTGTTGAATAGAATTAATCGCTAAAGAATGTAAAGAAGAAGATGAATGGTACATAGACAGTGGATGTTCTTCACACATTACCGGGGATCAAGACAAATTCATCATCTTGAAGAGAAAGGGTGGCAATGTTGCATTTGGAGATGACTCGTCTGCCAAAATACTTGGAGAAGGTGTAGTAGAACTTGGAAGAAAAAATGTAAAAGAAAAGAATGTCATATTGGTTGAAGACTTGAAGCATAATCTACTCAGTGTTACTCAGTTGGAAGGATACACTCTTACGTTTGACTCCCGAAAATGTAAAATCAGAGAAAATAACTCAGGAATATTGATTGCAACTGCAACAAGAAGACCGAACAACGTATACATCCTAGACATGAAGAAGAGAGAGAAGACAGAAGCCACACAAAATGATTCCAAGGAAGAAAAAGTCCCAAATACCAAAAATAAGGATGAAGTATTATTGAGTGCCACATGTTCAGGGGGAGCAACCCCAAAGAAGAAGGTTACCTTTTGCCATTAAACTCAGGGGGAGAAGCCCTACCCTTTGCCATTGATGTCAAAGGGGGAGAGAAATTGGGATCATGATGATAAGGGGAGCATGAGTGTTGCCATCAATGACAAAGGGGGAGATCGTTGGAAGATTGGTTGTTGTCATTGATGTCAACCCTAGTCATGGGTTTTGGACCGCAAGATTGATGAAGGTATTTGGACATGAAGAAAAATGCACATGTAGATACAAGACCCATGTATGGATAGTATACATCATGTTGTTTCCGGTGGTATGTGGCACATCACGTGGATCCTCATGGTTGAGGAGAAATGAATTTTTGAAGATGACAAAGTGAATTGAAGAAGGAAGTACATGTAGGCCCTGCAGATAATTAAAAAAAAAATTACAAAATAAGAAAGTGTTAGGTCGACCCTAATGTTAAAAGGAAGTGACACAAATGGTATAAATAAATATCATTATACATTCATTTGATACACAAGTTGAATTTCATAGGAAATCAGAAGTAAAGAAGGTCGGATTTCAAGGGAGGATGAAGTCTTTTGGTGATGTGTTCTAAGGTATGTTATTTTTAGGTCATCTTACCATTTTCACTATAACGTTTTTTCTAGAACGATTCAGATGGTTAAATTTCTATGGTATTGAGAAGACATATCAAGGTACCTGTAGTGAAAGGTTCAGCTCTTTATTCACTATAATTATGGAGATACACTCTGTGGAAGATAGGGTTTTTGACCACTCCTGAAGCTAGTCAATAAACATGTGTTCCGGGTAAAACAATCATAACTTCCTCATAGTGAATCCAAATGAAGTGGTAAAAATTGAATTGGAAAGAGTACGAACTGTAGTTTCTTTTATGTGAGTTTCAGAATCTTATGTTAAATAATGAGCGCAGGGCATTCTGTACAAGTTCGGTCTCCTGAATAAACCATAATTGAACAAGGTCTACCATTCTCTCTATAGCTTCTTTTTGGGGAGGATTCAAGGAGTGAAACTTGGAGAAGTCTTAGAGAATACATTGAGTAATATTATCTATAGGATCAGAGTATTCCAAGAATTAAAGAATTGCAGAAGTTGAAGAATTCTCATGAAGCATTATTAGGTTCTATGTGATGGTTGGTTGATGGTGATGATTTAATGTGAAGTTTTATTATCTCTCATATATTCTTGGGTGGAAGAAAGGGGCAAGGATGGAGATTTCAATTCTCTCTTGATATTGGAGGATTTTATATTCCTCTTGGAGGTTTATCCCTCCCTTTACATTTGGAAGCTGTAGCTACCTTTGGAAGTCATTACTTCCCTTGAACAATAACTATTGATTATTTCTCATATGTTGTGCATGGTGTATTATGGTGTATTGGTGTAATTCTTATACTATTGTTCATTTCTCATTGGATATAATTGAATGGTTTAAGTATAAGTTGAAAAAGGTTTTAAATTTTACTTGATACTGATTCACTCCCCTCTCAGTATCAACATATTAAATAATGTATTATGTTAATTGATGAGGGGCCAGAGTGCCCAAACAATTAAAATATGTTAGTGTTCCTAGGGAATGTAATGTTTTGATCATTATTAATAATAAATACATCATTTGCTTCTAGAAGGACAAGGACAAGAGTTATAGGGGGCTATTATTCCACAAGAGAGGGGGACTTGAGGGGCTAAGTATTTATTTTATATTTTATTTACCCATTTTGGTTTTAATGGATAATTACAGTTACATGAGCTTCTTGGGGGGGAAGTCCAAGTGGTTCCCTAATTCCAATAATTGCAAAAACCCATCTTTGGTCTATTGTGGGAGTTGCTTATTCTTCACTCATTCACTCACTCACTCATGGTTCATTTGGTCATTGAACCCACCTTTCATCATTTTCTCTCTCCACTCATTCTATTCACCCAGTCGTCTCTCCTCATTCACATTTGTCTTGGGAAGGGAAAACGAATTGTTGAAGAGGAGTCATGGTTTTGTTGGCTGTAGAGATTGCTGGTGTATTCCAACCATGAATTAAGGCTTAAATGTCTGAGATGATTTGGCCTTTGTTAATCTTTGCTCACAACTATGAATCCTGAGAGTCCCAGCATGGATATTCTTTATCAGATGCACTGGAGCCCTAGAAGGAGATCAAAATCCTGAGGGATTGCATGGCAGAGAAGGGGGTCCATTATCTTGGGTTGTGCAGGCTGGGTAGGAGAGAGATGGTGTACTTTGAATTGTTATGGGTGTTGCAAATCCTATGAGAGATTGAGTGCTGACTGGTTTGGGAAGTCAAGTGACACTCTGAAACCATCCTTATGTATTCATATCCCTAGATTGGGGGTGATATTGCTATTGATATTTGGAACAAAAGTGTCTATGGTTGGGTGGAACGTCCTTGGTCTACAGCCAATTGGTGAATCGTTTTATGAAAGATAGGTGTTTTCTATTATGGTTCTATTTACTTGTGTATTTATTCCACTGTGTATTTAATTATCTATGAATTTCGTATCCATAGTATGCATGCTTGTTGGTTATTGCTATGGATGACATATGTCTCATTATCTATGTTGTAGCATGAATATTGATCTATGCATGTGAATACTTCACTCATATTTATTAAATAAAAGTTTTATCAAGAGTTTAAATAAGTCTGAGAGAGGGCTTGAAGTGGCATAGCCCAACTTGGGGGTGGCTGGGTATGTTACAACCCCATATCACCCTCAGGCCAATGGAACCATGGAAGTTTTTAATAATATCTTGGAGAATGCCTTGACAAATATTTGCAATGTAGGGAGAGATTATTGGGACTTAAGAGTTCCTGTAGTATTATGGGCTTACAAGACTACAAGTAAGAAGTTGACGGGACGAACAACTTTTAGGTTGGTCTATGGGAAAGAAACAGTAATGTTGATGGAGTTTATTCTGCCTAGCCTATGTATTACAGCAATCACGAAGCTATCAGACACTGGTGAAATAGAGGAGACATTCGAACAATTAGTACAACTTGAGGAGGATCGGTTTGTCACATGATTCCATCAATAGGTTTAGAAAGCTAGAGAGAAGGCTTGGCATGATCGACACATTAAACAAAAAAGGTTTCATGTAGGAGATTTGGTACTACTCTATGACAACAAATTTTTGTAGCATCTAGGAAAGTTTAGATTGCACTAGTTAGGACCTTATGTGATTCAGCAAGTAACAAAGACAGGTGTTGCATGGTTAGAAAACTTGAATGGAGAAGACTTGGAAGGAATGGTGAATGGAAGTTGGTTGAAATTCTATAGAAACAATTGACAGGATGCAAAGTAATCTAGGTTGCACTAGAGCACACGTATTATAGTAGTTGTACCATAGTAGGAAAGAAAAAGAAGGGAAAACAAATAAAAAGGGGAAAGAGGAAGAAAACCAAATAAAAAGTAGATATATTAAAAAGAAAAAGAGTGTTCAAGTACCATAGAATCAGAACTTGCATAGAACGAATGGTCATCATACATCAGAATAACATTGTACCAATTTAGGAGATGAGACACATACGAGACAGACTGTGACGCATACAGATAAGACAACAAAGAGCCAGTGAAGATCTTGGAAATGACAAGACCGTTAAAGCATTAAAGAATGTAAATGATAGTTATGAAGCGGGAGTGACAAGTCATAAAAGCGTCATATAAGTGTTAAATGGTAAAATCCACCAGAAATCACGACAGATCGACAGTACGAGGGGAAAATCACACGACTGGTTTTTTAATTAAGATGCAATTATGGAGCAATTCACCAACCATAGTGGTGGATTGGAAACGTTAGTTAATATGGGATAAGACAGGTATGGTAGGCATAAAAGAAAAAAAACATAAGAAGATCGTTAAGTGTAAATCATTCTTGCATACCAATGGGAGAAGATAGAGTGAACTAGAGAGAATTGGAGAACAAGGTCGAGCTACAACTACCAAAGAAAAAGCATAGTACCAGTTAAGGAACCTGTCACCCAAGATGAATGGGGAAATATCCGCTAGCAGTACCATCAGTCCCACCTGGGGTGAGTAGGGAAGGAGGCATGCTTGGAAAGACTATCGGCCTCAATTTTGTGGATCAAGACATTACCAATGACCAACCATTTTCAGAGTTGGCTAGGGAAAACTACTTTTGCGTTGAGAGCATACCATGTACAGGGGCTCGCATTGCTTTCAAAATAAATTTTCACATAGATTTGAATGAAAGAATTAATAGGTTTGGGGGTTACCAACAATCCATGCCAGTAAATGAGAAGGAAATGAATGAAGATCCCACTGAAAGAGAAGTTTCCTGGAAATTGACCTCGTATACGACGCTCAAGTTGACGCTGAAGGATTTTCTAAGAGGCCTAGGCAAGGAGGAGGATGATCTTGGACTCAAGAAACCTCAATGGATTATCGACGAAGAAGATGATTATAGAAAGAGGAGGCTTAATATAATTATTTCACCCGATAGAAATGATGCCCTTGCCATGGGAAACACAACCCCCGATGCCACCATTCAGACTTAGGCCACTATTAGGAAGGAAGGGGCCTTCAAGAGGGAGAAGGAAGAAACTCTAAGGATTATTGTGAAGAAGCACACCAGAAAATGAACAAGGAATAGGAGGAGAAGGTTAGGAAAGTGTTAAAGGAAAAAGGATGAATTTGGGAGCATGGTGCAGAAGACATAAGCAGTCGTCCTGAAACTATATAAAACAATTAAAAAAGTTCCCCTATTAGTCAAAACTACTATGGAGGAGAAAGTGCATACGATCAATGAAGTCAATAAGGGCTTCCGATCACAAATAGAAGAAATTAAGATACAAATCACACCAAGATCACCACCAAAGGTGCACAAAGGAAGAGAGAGAATGACAACCACAATAGTTATGAACATTAAAAATATAGAGGGAAAATGCACAAAACTTTGTGAGGAGAATGCACATGTGTGGACATATTTTATAGAAGATCCAGGGATGAAGACCGTAGAGGCCAAACTAAGAAAATATCAAGAACAGGCGCACCAGGTAGCAGAGATGGAAGCTACACTACCACCAGTGGAGCATATGTTAGCCATTTTGGCTCAGCGACATGCACAATTAGAAGTATATAGAATGATGGATCAACAAAATATCCTTCAATAGAGACTGGGACCACTTTAAGACTAGGAAGTGAGGGTTATTGGATAATTTTCCACAGTGCAGGGTAAGGTCCAACAAGTAGTGATTTTACCAGAGGACAAATTCACAAACTTGACCGCACATGGAGAAGAGAAGATAACAACAACATAGGCCACAATAATCAATGAGGTGGAGGTAGAAAATGATGCCTCTCAAAATTTCATTTCACAAAGGAAGAGTAGACAAAAGTCCTGAGTAGTTCAAGATAAGCCACAGGTGAGTGTTGGAGGCTTGTTCGACATGTAGTTTTGGAAACATTTTTGCAGTATTGATACAGTTTTGGGGAAAAATACTAAGTAAAGTAAAAGTAAAGGAAATATCTATGTAGATCAGTGTTTGAACCTCCAAAACATAATGCATGAGTAGAAGTACCTCTCAAATACCTGAGAATCCACTTTACTGCTTCCCAGTGTTCTTTACCTGGACTTTTCATATACCTTCTCACAACTCCCACTACATGTGTAATATTTGGTCTTGGGCAATCCATCACATACATCAAACTGCCAACTGCTAATGAATAAGGGACCCTGGACATATATTTTATCTCCTAATGTGTCTTGGGACACATTTCCTTAGTTAATTTGAAATGGCTGGCCAAAGGTGTACTAACTGGTTTTGCATTATGCATTCTAAACCTCTCCAACACCTTCTCCATGTACTCACCCTAAGACAATGTCAATTTGTGATGTTTCCTGTCTCTTATTATTCTCATACCAAGGATTTTATTTGAAACACCCAAATCCTTCATCACAACTGAATTATCTATTTTCTTCTTGAGAACATTTATATCCTGCATATTAGACCATGGAACAAGCATGTCATCTACATACAATAGAAAGATAATATAGCTTCCATTTTCTAGCCTCTTAAAATAAACAAAACGATCAGAATCCATTTCCCAAGACTGGTTATTTACCAAGTCCCAAGTCTAGTCATTTACTAAGTCCCAAGTTTGGTTATTTACCAAGGAATCCATTTCCTCTTTCATGCCTTTCTCCCACTTCTTTTTAGTGTCTACCTGCATTGCCCCTTCATAACTATTTGGTTCACCAAAATCAGTCAACAATAAATAATACAATGAAGGAGAGTATCATTTAGGGGGTCTACTTAACCTGGTATATCTTCTAACAACACTTGCAGGAGTTTGAGGTACTTGTTGCTCCTGTTGTTTTACATTTTTATTTTCTGGTACCTTTGGAATTTATTTTTCATTGATCTCATAATGTATTGTGTATTCTGGTTTTTCTTCTTCATGTTTCCTTCCCTACAATTGATCTTTATACATGACCTTCTCATTGAACATGGAATCTCTAATCCTAATGATTTTTTCATTTTCATAATCCCATAAGCGATAACCAAAATAATTAACACCATATCCAATAAAGGTACACTTCTTGAATTTTGCTTCAAGCTTTGTTCTATTTTATTTATCAATATGGACAAATTATTCACAACTGAAAGTCTTCAGAAATGAATAGTTAATATTTTTACGTGTCCATGCCTCCTCTGGAATGCCACCATCTAAATAACTTGAAGGTCCTCTGTTTATCAAATAAATACCAGTATCTACAACATCTTCCCAAAATTGTAAGGGAAACCTTGCATTCAATCTCATACTCCTTGCACACTCCATGATTATCCTGTTCATCCTTTCTGACACACCATTTTCTTGTGGTATTCCTGGGACTGTATTTTCTCTATGAATCCCATGTTATGAACAATAATAATCAAATGGATTTCCATAGTATTCACCTCCATTGTCTGATATGAGACACTTCAACCTTTTTCCTGTCTCATTCTGAACCAAAGTTTTCCATTTCTTAAAAGTGTAAAAAACATCATATTTTTTTCGAATGCAATAAACCTATGTTTTTCTAGTTTCATCATCAATAAAAGTAACATAATAATAAGATCCACCAAGATATTATACATGAGTTGGTCCCCATACATATGTATTCACAAGGTCTAACCTTTCACTCTTCTTTTCTTTTCCGACTATGAGAAATTTGACTCTCTTTTGTTTTCCATAGACATAATGCTCACATAAATCCAAATCAATTTGTTCAAGATCTGGAAACAAATTTCTTTTGTGAAGTATCTTCATGCCCTTCTCACTCATGTGTCCAAGCCTATGATTCCATAGTGTTGTATCCACTCCTATAGAAGCTAAAGAGATAGAAGAATAAATATTACCAGTACATAAATACAATGTAGCTACCTTCTCTCATTTTTCTATCATCAGTGATCCTTTGGTGACCTTCCACGCCTTATCTATAAATATGGATATACAATCTTCACTTGCAAACTGACTTGTTGAAATTAGATTTTTCCTTAGATATGGAACATGTATTACATCTTTCAACAACCATTGGTTTCCATTCGTTTGCTTATTTGTACCTTACCCATTCAAACAATTTTTCATGGTGCATCATCACACAAATGAACTTGTCCAAAATCACCTTGAACATAATCTAGAAAATGTTTCCTATGGGATGTGGTATGAAATGAATCCCCTAAATATACTACCATGGACTCATAAATATTATCTACATAAAGAATTAAATCATCTTGTAACATGTCACCTATTACATTTGCTTCCTAATTTTTCTCATGTTGTCCATCTCTTTGTTTCTTTGGAGATTTGTAGTCTTTATTCAAATGTCCTTTCTTCCCACAATTCCAACACTCTATATTTACAAGTCTGGATTTGGATCTACCCTTCCTAGAATTTCCATGATTCCCTGAGCCCTTTCCTCTATCCTTTTGTCTTCCTATGTTCTCCATAGTCAACGCATTACCCGATGTTTCACCTATGATTTTCCGTCGCATTTCCTCACTAAGGATAACACCAACAACATCATAAAATTTTAGAGTGTTTTAACTAGCGACGGAGTTACTTAAAGCCTTGACCAAACCATTCCATATTTTTGGAAATGAGCACATGATTAGAAGATCCCTGACCTCGTCATCAAAATCCACTTTTATAGAACTTAGTTGATTAGTAACCATATTAAATTCATTTAGATGATCTACAATAGACCCACCTTCTGACATATTCATATTAAATAATATCTTCATTAGAAATACCTTATTGGACACTGAGGGTTTTTCATACAGTTTAGCCAATGCATCCATCAGCTCCTTCGTTGTCTTTTCTTTTGAAATATTGAAAGACACCGACGCTGCCAGGATTAGCTGTATCATTCCCAGTGCCTTTCTATCAAGAACCTCTTATTCTTCATCCTTTATGGTTGTCAGATTCTTTGTTATTCTGCCCAATGGTAGGAATAGATCCTTCTAATATAAATAATCTTCCATATACATCTTCCATAACTGGTATTTTTGGCCATTAAATTTCTCAACCCTAAACTTTCACTAGTACATATGACCAAATTTGCCATGGTTTTTCACTGTTATTGCCACACTTATCCATCGCAATTTCCATGAAAGCCAAGACTATTTTTCGTCACTATATCCACGAACCAGGTGTTCGTGGAAACATCGACGAAATTAGCCCTCCACGTGTCCTCACCATCAAGATAGGTTAACCTTATACATCGTTGCAATTACGATGAAACTTCGTCGCAATAGGGATGAAAAACTGTGCTAATGTAAAACAATTGTGGAAAGTTGCGACGCAAAAGCATGGCAATAGCGACGAAAATTTATGGCTAGAAAAAAATTGTGATGCAGATGATGTATGTGCGACGCAAAACTATGGCAAAGTGCGACGAACTTTCGTTGCTATTGCCACGGTTGTTCAAAATAAAATTTGCCTTTTGAAGAACTATCATCGATATTACGACACGTCCTTTAAGTTTAAAAAAAATAAATACACGAGACATGGTATTACCATATTACAATGTCTCTACTTTCTCAATAAGATGCAAGAAGTTATTTTTAAAAACAACTTAGGATAGTGATTTGTCCTGAGTGGGATGGTGACCTTGGCATTCAAGGAGATAGGAAGTAATTCATTGATGACAAGTGTAGCAGGTGTGTAGGTCCACTAGTGTATGGATATTATCTTCTAAGTGGTAGACTTGAACTTCCTCTTCCAGAATAGATGGCTCATATAGCTTGAGATGATTGACATAAATGATATTATGGATGTCTAACAAAGAAGGGAAATACTAATGACAACCATTGTCATTAATATATTGAAGAACAATATAGAGACAATAGCAAATAGGCTTGAGTTTTTTATGATGCTACCCCTTAAAACATTGTTTGTCCATATACAACCAAAGTCAGTCACCAATTTGAAACTAGACAAAGCCTTGATGGTGATCCTAGAGGGATTTATAATGAGCTAGGGAGGATTGAAGGGCATTAGTAAACAAAGAATGAATGCTAGATAATTTATGAACATATGAGATTCTATACATTTTACCTCGCCTTATAGGAACTTCTATCCATAAGATGTGAATAATAGCAAGATGCAAAGAATGAACAATGCAAGAAATTATATAGGGGTATTATGAGGGTCTTTGCAATGTACACAAGATACATTGTTGTTGTGAGGGAATCCTCCATCAACTAGGCCTATATATACCATGGTACATGTGAAGACCCCTATGCCTTGAGAATTAGTGTAAGGTAAAACTACAAGGTGTGCCATGTGGATTAGTGTAATGTTAGGCAAGTAGAAGACAAATGAGAAAGAAAGATTGGTAGACAAACATTGCATGTTAAAC
>ML778312.1:1039123-1064868 GCA_009831015.1 Picea engelmannii
AATGTAAATAATGAAATAAAAAGAAATAATCCTAACTATCATGTAAATGATGCAATGGCTAAATTAGGAGATTAGAGATGAGAAATTTCTAATTACTATATTAATGGAACAATAACTAGAACATGTAAGTAAACCATGAGTGAGTCTAAGAATAATAATAAAATCTCAACTATAAAATAATTGATAAGATTAAGAGTGACAAGGAGATACTTGCACTTACTTATACGTGAGGTAGGATGGTGTAGGAACATGTTTAGCTAGACACCTACATCATAGAGGTTGGCATCTTACCACAAGTGAGGTAGGATTAGAACCATGATCTCTTATGGAAAGGATGGAGGATAGATGAAAAGGTAAATATGGGAGGTTGTGGTGTTAGGGTAGTTCTAACAAAGGAATGAGAAAGAAGTTGATGACACTGACAAGACATTGGAAAAAGGCATGAGTTGACATAAAACAACTAAGAGTGAACATGAGTGAGAGAGGAAACACACTTTAATATAGGGTTATCAAAAGAATAAATGTGACATATGGAAACTTGGAGGCGACATGCATCAACCTAAGTTCAATGCAAGCGTAGAGGTGAAAAATACCAATGGTATACCAGTGGAGGAGAGAGGATCAAAGGAAGATATAATGTCACCATTGGGAGGGGCTCCATAGTTGCAAGCTATGGAATGTGACCATTAAGGGGGACATCTTGGAAAACTGACCAAAGAAGTGATAGTTGATCCTAACTAGGTAGAGGTTATCTCAAGTAAGGTCTTTATTGACATAATGACCTAGAAGGGACCCATGGATATTATGACCAAATAAAAATGGATAAAAAGGGGTGTAAGGAAGAAGAGCTAAGGAGGAGAGGCAATACTTTCCCCAAACATTTGAAGCACTAGGAAAAGAGGAAGAGTATGTAGGAGAGCATGGAACACTAGGAGAGGAAGAAGATAAGGGGAGAACTAGGTAATATTGGGTGATACCAGGTAAGAAGTGGCTAGAGTTGATAATGGGAAGTCTAAGCTAGCCCGAAAAAATACCAATAGGAACAAGGCTTATTTCAACTTGATAAAAGTGTGTTAATACATGGGACCTTTTTAATGTTAGCAAATGTTGATTTTGACAACTAATGGAAAGATAAGGAAAAGATAAGGCATAAAAGAACAAGGGGATACCTCATTGTTGTAGCCAGTGAGAGGACAAGGGAAAGAAATTATGGAACTAGGTATAATAGATTATATATGTATTTTGTTAATTCATGTGTGGTAGAAAAACAAATATTGAGTTAAAAATCATTGGGGAGGTTTGGGACTTAAAATGAGAATAGAAGAGTGAGAGTGCATCCAGGTAGAAGGACAATGTTGGCCCTTGACCAAGTTTTGGGTGATTCTTGGT
Source organism: Picea engelmannii (assembly GCA_009831015.1). NCBI lineage: Eukaryota > Viridiplantae > Streptophyta > Pinopsida > Pinales > Pinaceae > Picea > Picea engelmannii. Next base: position 1,040,513 of record ML778312.1, read on the forward strand.
CATGTTGACCTATTTTGGGACTTCGACAGCCTGGCGAAGGAGGAGCGTAAGACGAAATGGAGATCATGGGATCTCGACCCCTTTTTGGGTCCTTTTTGGGTTTTTGGGATTATGTAATGGGAATCGGATGTCGTCCCATGGCTTTACACATGCTTAGGCCCACTTTTGTAATGCATAAATAGATATCTAAGTGATGTAGGGAAGGGCTGCTAGTCAGTTGTAAGTGTATGCTAAGTGAAAATGTGGTTTGTAAGTGCTTTGTGCATAACTGTAAGAGACTTGCAGAGCTAAGTGCAAGTGGTTGTAATAGACTGTGGGAGGCTTTGTGCTTTACGCGAGGAAGAAGGATCTAGCAAGGTGTGCAGATCTCCTGTCCTAGGTGGAGTAGGATTTTGGTGGCTCTGTGCTTGTAACCTATTGAAGAAGCTAATAAAGAAGAAGAGTTGGTGGACGTAGCCCCAGGGTGGGGGTGAACCCCGTAAACATTGTGTTGTCTTGCTTTGTGCTTGTCTTGATGTGTTTATGTCTTCTTTTGCTAAGTGCTTTGATAGAGATAGATAAATCTATTTATGCTTGTTGCTAATGATGTATATGGATGTTAGATCTAACCTATATGAATGTGTTGAGTGTTAGATCTTCTAGATATGACCTACTTGTTTATGATAAGTTCTTAAATACATTAGGTCTGAGTGAGTGATGCAATGCTTTGTTCTATCTGTGGAGTAGATACTAGTTACATATTGATGAACTGTCAGTGTTAAGTGATATGTTAAGTATTATAATCATAGATCTGTGTCCTAGATAGGGTTGCAGACATATGAGTCCTGCAACCACCCCTGCCTCTACCTCGGGTGAGACTTCATTTGATTCGCAGGTGTTGCCTAAAGGGTTGGTAGTTAGGGTTTTGTTGGTGTGTTGTTGTATCGTTTAACCCTGGGTCTGCCCCTGTGCCAACAAATGGTTCTGTTGCTGGGACCTGCAACTGTGATTGTCGGGAACTGAGAAAGAAGAAGCTTTGTGCAAATATTCAATTTGAAAGTTTTGAAAGCTCCGTGAGTAGACTTGTTGCCCTGGTGCACAGCATTTTACTTGACCTATGAAGGTTTGTGCAAGGAGGAAGGTTGGATCTAAATAAAAGAGGTCATATCTAAGTAAAAGAGGTAAGATCTGTAAGCTTTGTGCTCTGATAAAGGTAAGAATAGTGAAAAGCCTTAGATCTGAAATCTTTGTGCTATGTAAAAGTAAGATTAGTGGATTTTTTTTTTGTTTCTAAAGTATGGATCTAGGAATGTTTGATAGATTTTTTCCTAGCTTAAAATCTAGGGCACTAATATATGAAAGAAGGCTTGATACGAATGAATCTGATAAGAATAGTGAAAGATATGTTATACCTATGCATAGAAAGAATGTTTGGACTAACAAGTGGATGCAGGATCCTAGAAAGATTTTGTTGCAGGTTAGCTCCTATGATCCTAGTGTGTAGTACAGGACAAGATGGGGATCATTTAGAAGAAAGAGAGGATTAACCCTCTGTTACAATTGCAGAAGACCAAGACATCTTGCTAAGGAATGCCCTGGAAGAAGACCTAGTTGGCTTTGTTGCAAGGCTATGGACCATGAAGTGTTGGATTTCCCTAGAATGATTTCTAAGCTTGAAGGAATGAATCTGAACCAGGAAAACCCTAAGGCAGATCCAGAAATGGAAAAATCCCATAAATAATCAGAGAAAGTATTGTTATAAATGAAAGAAACCATGAATGACCACCGACATATCAGCTTATCAAAGATCTTCAAAAAGAAAGAATGCATTGAAGAAAGAATGGGAGACTTCGACATTGACTGCTTTTTGGATGAGGAAACACATGTGAATGTCATGACAGAATGAACTTGGGAAATTTTAGGGAAGCTTGATATGATTCCATCACTGGGAGGAATAGGATTATTCAGAGGAAAATTGGTGAAACTATGTGGAAGGCTTTCTCAGATACCTATGAGTGCCAATGGAACTTCGACAGAAGAAGATTTTGAGATTATTAAATTTATTGAGGACAACGCCCTGTTTACCATGTTACTAGGAAAACCTTGGATTGACATAGATCAATCCATACGAAAGGAAGAAGAAGAAGTTTTGTAGTAGAAGAAACAAAAGTTAAAAGATTTCATGACTAGAAGGATTGCACACTTGATTGAAGAATAGGAGATCACATCGAAGCTATTTAACACTAGAGACCCAGATGTCAAAGCTGCAACAACATTAGAGGACCCACAAAAGACTGAAGTACCTATCCCAAATACAGAAGAAGTATTACCCTTGAATCCTAGGAAAGAATCTCAACAACGCGAAGTGACTATGTTGAAAGAAGATAAGAATTAGAATGGAAAAAGGAATACCGAGATGAAGCTCACTGGAAAGAAGGCTAGGAATATAAGAAGAAGAGGGATAATATTGAAAAGTTATAGAAGGCTCCAAAGGGAACTTTGTAGAAAAAAAATTTGCAAAATTGGAGCTTCGACGGGATATCAGAACAACGACACATGGAAGCTCGCCATGGCGAAGAAATATAGTTGTTGGGAATGATATATCCATTCGACTACCACCTGGAATGGGTAGAAAGGCATTTATGGTTCACCATCAGACCATTGGACCATGCCATAATGGACAGAACAGAGTTAATGAAGGCCTCATACCCGTTGCAAGGGAACCGTTGCCGAGTTACCTATTTATCTCGTTGCACCATGCACCAAGAACACTTTTGCTAACCGAGAGTTTCAGCCCGCAGACTAAGTTTTTTTTGCACAGTAATCATCGCATTGTTGTCGTCTATTTCATTACAGTGTCTGAGTTAATATTGAACCTGTTGGGTTATAAAAAAGGTATAAATATCTTCCTTTTTCCCACAGTTCACGATATAATCTTGATTGACTTCTCAGTTAATTAGGGATAAATAGGATAGAAAATAATTGATATGTCTCCTAGTGTTAGTATTGAAGTTTTATTAAATAGATTCTAAAATACGATTGGAATTGTTTGATTTTGTTACAGGTTTAGATGAATACAGTCAAACCCGAGATAGCAAAGGAAATCTTGAAGATGTGCAAGCTATTGGAGGTTAATGACTTTTGGTGCAAAGTAGTTTTGGAGATGATTGAGTTTTCTATATTGTAACTTTATAATAGTAAAGAAATCCTAAGGATCTCTCGATCCTCAGGATAGCTTAATTACCCATATTATTGTAATATATAGAGGGTAATAGATCTTAAGGATAGATAGAAGAATTGCATCCAAGTATTTAGAACTTAGAGTTGCTCTGCGCAAGCAGTTGTTGTAAATGTTATACCAGCTATGGAATCAATAAAAGATTTGAAAGTTTTTACCATTTCTACATATTGAGTTCCCAGTAGCAGTGCTTCTGAGGACCAAGGGCCCAGTCTGAAGGAGTTATTGTTCGATCTGTAATTGTATCAGTTTTTTATCTCTATTATGTGATTCAATTCTCTTTTGCAATAGATGAAATGAATGCATAAGTGTGTTAATGATTTTGTGATGTTTGCATACAAAAAATAGACATTTCCTCAAGTATTAATGATTTTTGTTCCAATTTTCGATTCCTATAGTTTGTTGCTTGACAATTCCTCACATTTTCATATACGTTGTTCCTTTTATTTAGATTTGTAATTGTTGTTCCTTCCAATTAGTTTACATTTGTTGTTACTTTCCATTAAGTTACAATTGTTGTTCCTTTCAGTAAAGTTACATTTGTTGTCCGTTTCAATTAGATTACTATTGTTGTCTCTTTCCATAGATAGAGTAATTCGCTATTTCCTTTCCAGTAATTTGATTCATAATTGATAGTTAAATATGCAAGTCTTTACTTAGATTCAATTGTTGCTTTTTAGTTAAATGAATTCTTTGTTCCTTTCCATTTCACAATATGTTAGTAATTAGATTTAAATTCCATTAAGTAGAATCTTTTAATGAACATTTGAGGAAATTGATTGTTGTTAAACTCGGATTTTCTTTAGCTACACGATTTTAGCCTCTATGAGCTATCTGCATGGACTTTGCTAATATTCTTGAGATAAAAGATGAATACTCGAGTTGATAAATTAATGTTAAACTAAGGTTGTTTTTAAGACATCTTTAGAAACCAACATTTTCATGTCGTTGTCGGGGAGAATGTCAAAGGTAGCATAGGTTGTGTCTCTGGAGAGCCAGGTATTGAAGACGGAAGGTAAGAACCTACGTAGGAAATAAGTAAGATGCTTATGCCAATGCTTACCTCTAGTTGACACTTAAGAGGTTATATAGGTGTTTCTCTTTGAATTTCGTTTTAGATTGTTTTGTGAAGTGTGTATGACTAAAAAGAAAGATCTTGAAAAAACAAAAACTACCAAACCCCAGGGCTTGGTGCTCCCTGGGAGAAGCACTTTCATAGATGACATCATTCGAAAAGATGAATCTCAAGCTTCAGTTGAACCTAGGAAAGGACCTACCAGAATCCCTCAGGCAGTAGTTTCACCAACTACAGCCAACGCTGAGATTCATAGAAAAATTGAAGGGACTGAGAAAATCTTTCAAAGCATAGACCTTCCACCCTCAACCCTTTAGACGAGGGAAATTCTCATAATATGGAGGAAGGAGAAGGAGAAACCAGTAGGGATGCAAGGGAAGACCCATCACCATCCCTTGATCCTGAATCTCTCGTGAAAGGAGAAGGCATACCCGAAATCCCAGATAGAGGGAGTGCAATCAAATTCCCTGAGGGATCAAATAATCAACCACCTTGAATAGAACACCCAGATCAAGAAATTCTTGAAGATTTTGGGCACATTTTCGATCAAATGGCGCAACTAAATCAACAACATCCCCAGACTTCCACTTTGGAATACCCAATAGTTGATCCAATTGCTAATGCCCCCATGAAATCAATCCCCTTGCAGAATATGCCAACCTTTCATGGATTAATTTTAGAATACATGGATGCATTCCTATTTGAATTTGATGTCCTATGCAGAGGGTATGATTACACCTCTAAACCCCAAAAACTAAAATTGTTCCCCTCCACTTTAAAAGGAGAAGCTCTATGCTAGTTTACGGGATTAGGAGGTGGAACTATAAAATCATGGGATGAGATGAAACACACCTTCTTGACAAAATACCAGGATTATTGTAGAACTAGGGACCTAAAAGATGAAAATTTTGAAATGACTGCAAAAGAAAACGAGACATTAGAAGAATATGTCGAAAGATTCCAATATAATTTACAAAGGTACCCTTATGGAACATTACTAGGTGAGGTGCTCAAAGCCACTTTGATAAAAGGAATGAAAGATGAATGGGTAGAAACATTGAATTTAATGGGGAAGGGTGACATTTATCAAGAAACTTTTGATGCCATCATTTTATTGTGTATCAGGTGCTCACGAGGAAGTACACAGACCAGATCAGGAATGCGGACCTGCCTCACCAGAAATAGCAATATCACCAGTGGGGGTGTTACGCAAGATACATAATTGGATGTATTACAGACCAAACAGAAACAAGCAGAAGTAGAGCAGACTTTGGCCATATTTTTCCACAAGTGCAGAAAAAAACATGGCCCAAGGGAATGTCCTTTGGATGCGGTTCGTGTTTGTGCTATTTGCGTCAAGGATCATGCAACGGAGCAATGCCCATCGCTCCTCAGACTGAAAGTTGTCTTTAGAGAAGTGAAAGAGGAAACAAAACCATTATATCTAATGGCTTAGCATTGTCAATGGCAGAACCGACCTCCAAATACACTACAGGACCCCTCATCTTTCTTCTCTGGACAGAATAATCAACAACAAAATTCCGGCAACACATGGCAGGGACAGTCATTTACCAATCAGAAATGGCAGCCCCAACAATACCCACCTACAAATCCCACTTGGCCAAACCAACCTGATGCAAATCTTCTCTGCAGAATCAACCAACGGGTCCCACCTGGCCTAACTCACAATACCCTACCCCATCCTAGAAAATTTTGAATAACAACCCCTACCCTTCATAATGGACCAATACCATTGCCCAAAACCCAGTTTGGAACCAGAACTGGTAGCGCCCAATGGGGATAAACAATCAAACCATGGGAATGCCCCCTCAAACCCAATCCACATTGCAACCTCCACTCCAACTACCCCAAAACCATCAATCACAACTGTGCCCTCAATTACTAGCCCAAACCCACCCAAATTCCAACAATAGACCGACTCATCTCATCCAGATCATGGAAAATGGAGAAGGGGAAATCAACTCAATAGGGTGCAATGAACTATGGTTGATATCAGGGTAGATAATCTCTCCTAAAGAAAACAATATTTCCCAAGGGCAGGAGAATGAAAAACAACCAGCAATAACACCCTCAACTGTGGTAATAATGGAAGAAATTGAATCATAAGATCACAAGATCCTAAAAAGGATGCAACTCCTTCCCCTCTGTTCCCCGAAAGATTGATGATAGCAAAACCTATCGTATATCTGAATTTTGACATTGTAGGGGAACTCAAGAATTTATACGTCAATATTCCACTCCTGCAAGCTCTACAAGACATTCCAATATATGCAAAGACAATCAAGGAACTATGTGGGAGGAAACTTGTTAGGTAAATAAAAAATTCATAATCAACAGTTCGCGTAGTGGGCACCTTGTCTGATATAATTCTATGTAGACAAGAACTAGTCAAATATGCACATCCAGGGAACCCCATAGTAACAGTGAAAATACAAGGATGTTCTTTTTTGAATACACTAGTTGATTTGGGGGTGGCCATCAATATCCCGACTATGGAAACCAGCAATACCCTGGGTTTTGACTCTTTTGAACCCATCCCAATTATGTTACAATTAGTGGATTGATCAGTGGTTAAACCTGTCGGCACACTCCATGATATAGCAATCTCAGTTGACACTTGGGAATATCCAGTGGATTTCCTCATCATCAACCCAAGAAGTAAACTTGAGGGGCATCCATTGATACTTGGTAGACCATGGCTCGCAACAGCTGACACGTACATAGGATGTCAAACGGATAATATGACAATTACTAGAGGAGGTGTCACAAAGAATCTCATCTTATATCCTCCAGCCAAGCCCAACCTGACTTTCACATATCCACAATTTCCACCACCACGATACCCAGAAAAAGATATACGAGCCCCTCTCACACTGGAATAAACCCTCAGACTCAAGAACCATCTAGAGGATGACGTAATCAGTGGGTTTATTAACAACCCATCCATCGTGGGTAATCCAATCTGGATCTAGATTGCCCCAGAATATTACCCACGATGGTTTATTAACAACCCATCCATCGTGGGTAATCAGATCCAGATTGCCCCAGAAGATCAAGACAAAACTACATTCACATGCCTCTGGGGTACATTTGCATACAAGGTATTTCCCTTTGGAATTTGTAACGCTCCATCCACATTCAAAAGGGTCATTCTGAGCATATTCAACAATCTTATCAGTGAAGGGCTTGAATTCTACATGGATGATTTCACTCCTTACGGTGACAACTTCGATCAAGCACTGGATAATCTAGAGAAGGTACTAGAATGGTGTATTGCTACCAGGTTATGTCTAAGCCACGAAAAATGTCACATGATGATGACAGAAGGTGTGGTACTAGGGCATTATATTTCTACAGAAGGAATTAGAGTAGATCCAACAAAAATAGAGGTAATCCTTAATCTACCTACACCACACACAGAAACTGAGGTATGTAGTTTCCTTGGAATTTCAAGATACTATCATAGATTTATGGAAAATTTTGTAAGAACCACTGCACCTCTACATGCTCTGACTGATAATGCGGAGTTTCAGTGGTCTGACAAATGTGTTGTGGCTTTTTTAGGACTCAAGAAACTGATCTCGATAGCACCGGTGTTGAGGGGACCGAATTGGAAAATACCATTTCAAATCTCCACTGATGCATCAGATATTTCCATAGGCGGTGTTCTTGGACAAGAATAAGACAAGAAACCCTATGCCATTTATTTTATTAGAAAGAACCTTACTCCAGTTGAACTTAATTATACAGTAACGGAAAAAGAGTTTTTAGTTGTTATACATGCCATCAATAAATTTCGTCATTATATAGCAGGCTATCCATTTATTCTGTATACTGATCATTCTGCTATTAGATATCTAGCTAATAAACTGATTAATAATGGACGGGTCACTCGATGGTTATTACTATTGCAGGAATTTGACATCACCATTAAAGATCGACCCGACAGAGAAAATATTGTCGCAGACTTCCTGTCCCACACACCCAAAACAGATGATTCCCTAACAATTGAGGATCAATTTCTAGATGAGCATCTGTTTTTCATCACCACAAAGCCACCTTGGTACACTGACGTGGCAAACTATTTGGCAACAGGAAAATTATCGGCACATCTATCATCAAGGGAAAGAAAATTGATCATCCAACGTAGCACACGATTCACTTGGATCAACAGATATCTCTTCCATACAAGAGATGATCTCCATATCCGCAGATGCGTACAAGATGACGAAATCTATGATATATTGAAGGCATGACATGATGAGCCCTGTGGGGGGCACTTTGCAGACCACATGACTGGACACAAAATTCCATAGATGGGATATTGTTGGCCCTCAACATTCAGAGATGCAAAGAAATACGTCCAGACCTACGACAGTTGCTAGCGGATGGGAAAACTAGGTCAGGCTGATGAAATTCCCTTGAAAGCACAAGTAGTCACAGAACCATTTGAAATATGGGCACTAGAATTCATTGGCCCCTTCAATCCAAAGTCAAATCAGAAGGCCTATATCCTCGTTGCAACGGATTACATGACCAAATGTGTAGAGGCAGAGCCTTACCAAATGCAATAGAAGAAGTAGTCATCAAATTTATTTTCAAATTATTTGTATACTATGGACTACCCAGAGAAGTAATCACCGATGGGGGGTCACAATTTACAGCTCATAAAATCACCACCACCCTGGACAATTATCACATTAAGCACATAATTACTTCTCCATACCACCCATAGGAAAATGGGCAACTAGAGAGCACCAACAAAATCTTGGAGGCAATCCTGACAAATACTGTCTCAAAAAATCGACATAATTGGGCTACTGAGCTCCCAAATGCCTTATGGGCTTATCGTACAACATGGCGCAACACCACTGGCTACTCTCCTTATCACCTAGTCTATGGTAAAGAAACCATCTTTCCAATCGAGTTCTAAATCAAGACCCAAAGGATGGCCCAGGAAATCGGACTGGATCTTACAGAAGCACATAAACAACGCCTTCAACAACTCAATGAATTGGATGAAGAACACCTGTCTGTTGTGGAGCGCACAATTTTTATTCAGCGACAGAGAGAAACATGGCATGAAAAACATATCAATAAGAAATCATTCAAGAGAGGAGAATGGGTGCTTCTCTATGATTCCAGATTCCAGGACTTTCTAGGAAAGTTACAAACACGGTGGCTAGGACCATACAAAATTAATGAAGTCCATGATAATGGCACAGTCACTTTAAGCACCATCGACGGGTTTGGATCTCCATTCCTGGTCAATGGCCACTGACTACGACTCTACCATAAACCGCCTTCAAAATAATCTTTCTACCAGGAAGTAAGGACCCTACCATTCAGATTTTGGCTGGCTGAGAAGGTAACCCAACCACTCCAACACCATAAATGATGAATTTTGTTTACACTGTACATACTGTATATAGTTTTTCATAAAATTGTTAGTTTTTCCTTTTATTTTATAGAAGTCACTTGAAATAAGAACCAGAGAAGATAACTGTAATTAGTACTCTTTCCTGAACTCTTGCTTTATCTCATCACATAGACCCTACCTTTTACAGAGAAATGAATATATCATGTTCCATAGCAGTAATCAGGCAACTATAATGAGCTCATGAAATTAATAGACCATCAAATACTTGATTTTGAAATAAACTAGCCCATAACAATTGAATGGATTTAGTTGATGACTAATCAACCTTAGATTCAAGAAAAATACATTTTTAGGGAGGTTTCCAAAATTACCTATTCAGATGGTTAAAATATAACAACTGTTGTTCCTTTCGCACACTTGTTGTTCCTTTGAACGGAACAACTGTTGTTCCTTTCGTGCACTTTCTGTTCCTTTGAAAGGAACAACTGGTGTTCCTTTCACGCGCTTGTTGTTCCTTTGAACGGAGCAACTGTCTTTCCTTTCACGCGCTTGTTGTTCCTTTGAACAGAACAACTGTTGTTCCTTTCGCACGCTTGTTGTTCCTTTGAACGGAACAACTGTTGTTCCTTTCATGCACTTGTTGTTCCTTTGAATGGAACAACTATTGTTCCTTTTGCGCACTTACCTTTCCTTTGAATAGAACAACTGTCGTTCCCTTCGCGAATCTGCTATTCATTTTTGTTTATGCTCCTTTCCTACACTGCTGACAAAAATGCCAAGCCATTCCCTTGGAGTATGACTTTCACTAAATAATTTTCACCAGCATTATTTCTAATTGTCATCACAACGTTCTGTCATTATTTTGTGGACTATCTCCCATACCTCATCAAATCATTTTTTGGATTAATCTCTTCAAAATATCTTAAACCTTGTTCATAGTCTATAACCACCATAATTCGTTTCTTTTCCTTATACATACAAATATACTTGAATGATATTTCACCTTCATATTATAATAAGGATTCTTAAGCACACTTTTACTTGGCATATTTACACTTATTTACGCCATCCCTTACTCTTAAGGAGTAGATGAACCTCCCTTAATAGAGCCCTTAAAAAAAAAGCAAAAAAAAAGAAGACAATATATATATATATATATATATATATATATATATATATATATATAAGTATAGCTAATAAAATTTTCCCATAAAGAATAAGGAGTCTCATCATGATCCAACCTACCACAATCATAGGATAATAACATAAGTGGCATTCCCACTATGGCTACCACACCAGGGCAATGGCCTTTGATAGTTTTTATCGTCAAAGGACAAGGGGTCTCATCGTGAGTTGGCTTGTTCACTTAACTTACAATCTAGTGAGTAGCACTATCACCATCTAGCCACCAAACCAAGATAGTGGTATTTTTGGGGAAGGACAACTCAAATATTTATTGAGGATACAGGCTCATCTAAGGGTTAAAAGGAAACCATGTCAAGGCTATGGACGCCTGCTGGTAGTAGTGGCTCTGCCTGTGGTATGGAAGTTTACCTTAAAAACCAAGTTTATGTGTGTCTCTAGATTTCCTTTACTCAATAATGGGGCTATCATTCCGGCTATATTCAATAAACTCGAGAAAAGTAACAACATTTTGATATGTGGAATATTATTTTTTTATGAACAGATTTAATTTATTCGGCTTATTTATCCTTAAAACATTTTTTTGAGTGTAGGTATATTAAACTCGAATTTTCCATGAAAGAGGACTAACGTTTAATGATTACCATTAAAATATGTTGTTTTGAAAATTAATGATTAGTCCCCATTGGCAGCGGTAGCGCAATTATTACCTCTCACCGGAAATACTTACACCCATTACATTCCCATATGTTGACGGTTGAGGTCAACCTCTACATTAATGAGTGGACTGGGTGGATGCTTGCAACGCTTTCCGATAAGATAGAAATAATTTTAATAATGAAAAAAAAACACATTTTTAAACACTTGTTGTTCTCCGACACTTTCTATTTTCAGTAATATTTCCTCCAAGTTGGTCTAACCAAATCTTCAACCAGGAACCAATAGTTGTTCTCATTTTCTCAAAAAAATGGGTGGAAAAAGTGTGTGCAAGGAGCCAACATTATTACAGGTTACAAAATAGGAAAGAGAAATCCTACACCGACTAGGGTGGACATAGTACTCCATCCGTTTGCAGGGATATGATACGAATGTCACGCTTGAATGCTTTCAGAATTTGCAGGGAGAAATCTCCATGGTTCGAGACATATGAATTCTAGTTACTCCAGAAATCGTAGCTGAGGTTACAGGCCTCCCTAACATGGGCATTCAGTGGAAAGGAATATTTACAGCGCTTAAGGAAGCTGTAGAATCCTTCATAGACCCTGGAGAAGAATTGGATAAAAAGCGAAAGGGACTTAACCCCAGCACCCTCAAAGAACCATGGAAAGAACTAGTAGGGGTAATTCAGAGATACATCACCTGTGATGGATGATACGATGTAATCTGACCATGCCACCTCAAACTGCTGGAGGCACTCAAGAAATGGTTAGTAGTAAATCTACCCTTCTTTCTAAATTCCATGTTATGTGAGGTTACCTTAAGAACACAAAAGTCCAAGGATCCTGTTACTATTATCAACCATCATGGATTAGTGAAACTGATAATAAATAAGGCACTGAGTCAAACTCAATTGACCTGGGATAATCTGATTGAGGCTAGTAGATCTCTACAACTGGAACAACCTGAATTATGTCATGAAAACCCACCACATGAAATCGAAAATATATAGGAAGAGGAGGCCACTACCCAAATAGAAATTCCACCTCCTCAACCCGAAGTTGAGGCAAACCCTGTCCAAATTACAGAGGCTCAGACCTCACAAACACAGGCATTAAAGAAAAAGATGAAAAGAGAAATAACCATGCCTAAAGACCCCGTTAAAGAATTAAGGAGAAGTAGATGAAAAAGAAACCTTGAACAAGTTTAGGAAATGACTAAACAGCCTGAAGATATTCAAGATATTACAGAGCAGGAAAATGTTCAAGAAATTGAGAAAACAGAACAAAACTCACAAAGGAATGATTAGGAAGACACCCATCTAGCATTGGGACATATGATAGAGCAATTTCTGAAAAGATATGAGGTGGAAATAGCTCAGGTCTTAGGAAGCTTATGAACCTCAATTAATAGAGACTGAAAGAAACCAGAAGATTACCAAGAACAAGCCTCTTCTCCAAAACTTGTTGAAGACTTTCTTGATATTGAAATGACTTTTCCAGAGGAGGCAGCACAGGAAGAACCTCATATTGAGATAAGAATCCCTCTTGGATAGACAGATCATATAGAAGGAACAGAGGAACAACCACCTGCTACCCAGAATGAAGAATACCTTGAGGCCCCTCACAAACAGAAATTAGACAAGAGCCCGAAGAGAATTAAAAAGCTAAAAAAAGAAAAACAGGTTGTTGAAGAAAAAGGCTAAAAAGGTTGAAGTTTTAAAGAAGAAGGTGGGCAAACTCAAGGAAATTATTAAAGAATTGAGAAAAAATCTAGAACAAGCAGATAAGGCCCACAAAAGAAAGAAAAGTAAAAGGTCCAAAGTACAAGGAAGAAACTCTCTTCCTAAATAAGCAGTCACTACAAACTCTATGGGGATACAAGCAAACCCTGAAGAAATAATGGTAGAAGAAGCAGTACCTCAACATGAGGAAGTAATTCCTTTAGAAACACAATAAGTGATGAAATCTACAGAAATAGTCGATGCTAAGGTACAAACAGATACCCCAATTGCAGAGGAAACAACTCAAATCCTTGAGTAGGATGATACCATTAGGAGATCGGACAAATAATTGATGCAGTCCCAATAAAGCTTGATCCAAAATAGAAATGAATTAATAACTATGGAAGAGCATCAGGCATCTCAGTCTCAGGAAAAAAATGTTGTTGTGGATAGACTAGAGGCAAGGCATACATAGGCCTAGCAAGCATTAACTCAATCCAGAGAGGAGATGAATGCTATGGCAGAGCATCAGGCATCTCAGTCTCAGGAGCAGAATACTATTATGGAAAGACTAGAAGCAAAGCTTACACAGGCCCAACAAGTATTAACTCAATATAGAGAGGATATGGATGATATGGAAGGATATCAAGCTCTCAGACATAGTCACAGAGTGCCACCATTGATAGGCTAAAGGCAGAGCTGGGACACACTCAACAAGCATTGGCTCAACACAGAGATGAGATGGTCACTTTGGCTGAACATCAAAAAGTTTTCAAACAATTGAAGGACATGTCAGCAACTAAAAGTGAGACTTATGTTGATCTCACCAGAGCCCAAGGGAAGGTGAAGAAGGTACATACACAATTGGAAAATTCTTTGGAGCAAATCAAGGAGATCTGTGATGTCTACACTGATGCAATAAACTGCAAAGCTCCTGCCACCAATTATACTTTATTATTGCTGGAACGTTACTTGTTGCTAAGATTGAAAGCCATCATAGCAAGTAAACCCATTTCATTTTCCTCTGTACCTAATTTTATTTCATGATTAAGAGAGCAGGAAGAGAAGGTACAATACCTTTTGTGTGAATTATACTTCCATAATTTCGTTTTGGAAAAAGACAGAAAAGACAACCCCCGTCCCTTCATAGGGAACATACAGCTTCAAACACTTTTTTCATTTACTAAGAACCAAGTCAGATGGGGTAAAGATCACAAAATATTCATGAAGAGGGAAATAGGGTTAGATCTCTGGATTAGAGGAGAGCCCCCAAAGTCCTTTCCAGCCATTATGCAACATAAAACCTTCATGAAAAGAGATGGGTTCATGAACTCTTTAGCCCCTATCCATCAACAAGTCATACGTTCAGGTATTGAATGTTTTAGAGAAATCAAAGAAGAAGCTCTTGCTTCTTCTAAGGTGAGATGGGATGCATCCCCCAGTGAAGTGAAAAGTAGGGAGCCTTTTTGGTACATGAATTTCTTTGCAGCTACCTTTAGAATGGAAAGGTATTCTAGATTTCTCCAGGGGAAAGGACCTGCTTCGATTGGGTGTAGATATAACCCCCCTTTCATTTGGTTTCCTCCAGAAAGTTACCAAAAGGATTATCAAATCAATAAGAAGAGGGAGGATGCTACTTTTGGAGAGATCAAAAGAAACAATGGGTTCAGGAGACCTGGTGAACCAAATTTTCCTCCCTACAACATAACTGCTTTACATGTAGGATCTCAGCTTGCATGAGGACATGCAAGAAGGTAAGATTGGGGGTATGTTGGGTTATGAAAAAGGTATAAATATCTTCCTTTTTCCCACAGTTCACGATATCATCTTGATTGACTTCTCAGTTAATTAGGGATAAATAGGGTAGAAAATAATTGATATGTCTCCTAGTGTTAGTATTGAAGTTTTATTAAATAGATTCTAAAATACGATTGGAATTGTTTAATTTTGTTACAGGATTAAATGAATATAGTCAAACCCGAGATAGCAAAGGAAATCTTGAAGATGCGCAAGCTATTGGAGGTTAATGACTTTTGGCGCAAAGTAGTTTTGGAGATGATTGAGTTTTCTATATTGTAACTTTATAATAGTAAAGCAATCCTGAGGATCTCTCGATCCTCAGGATAGGTTAATTACCCAGATTATTGTAATATATGGAGGGTAATAGATCCTAAGGATAGATAAAAGAATTTCATCCAAGTATTCAGAACTTAGAGTTTCTCTATGCAAGCAGTTGTTGTAAATGTTATACCAGTTATGGAATCAATTAAATCTTTGAACATTTTTACCATTTCTACATACTGAGTTCCTAATAGCAGTGCTTCTGAGGACCAAGGGCCCAGTCTGAAGGATTTACTGTTCGATGTGTAATTGTATCAGTTTCCGATCTCTATTATGTGATTCAATTCTCTTTTGCAATAGATGAAATGAATGCATAAGTGTGTTAATGATTTTGTGATGTTTGCATATAGAAAATAGACATTTCCTCAAGTATTAATAATTGTTGTTCCAATTTCCTATTCCTACAGTTTGCTGCTTGAAAGTTCCTCACATTTCCATATACATTGTTCCTTTTATTTAGATTCGTAATTGTTGTTCCTTTCAATTAGTTTACATTTGCTATTCCTTTCTATTAAGTTACAGTTGTTGTTCATTTCAATAAAGTTACATTTGTTGTCCCTTTCGATTAGATTACTATTGATGTCTCTTTCCATAGATAGAGTAATTCGCTATTTCCTTTCCAGTAATTTGATTCATAGTTGATAGTTAAATCTGCAAGTCTTTACTTAGATTCGATTGTTTCTTTTTAGTTAAATGAATTCTTTGTTCCTTTCCATTTCACAGCATGTTAGTAATTAGATTTAAATTCCATTAAATAGAATATTTTAATGAACATTTGAGGAACTTGATTGTTGGTAAACTCGGATTTTCTTTAGCTACACGATTTTAGCCTCTATGAGCTATCTGCATAGACTTTGTTGATATTCTTGAGATAAAAGATGAATCCTCGGGTTGATAAATTAATGTTAAACTAAGGTTGTTTTTAAGACATCTTTAGACACCAACAGAACCCGATATCGTTAATCCTGAGTGTGTATGTCCAACGAGCTCACCGCAATCGAAGAATCAGTGACAGAAGTACTCCTCGACTTGATGACTGAAAGAGTAATGTCGAAGAGAGGATTATTTGTAGGTGTACAGGATTCATCCACGAAGACAGTACAAGCATCCCTGTCAACTGCTCGAGCAAGACCATCCCGACCATCTGATGAAAAGCGAACTAAGCACATAGATGATCTAGCGAATGCCAAATTAATTTTGACCATACTACCCATCTATCTACCACCTTTGAGCTGCATAGTAAACCAAGACAGCATGCCCAAATATTTTGAATACACCTTGGTTATGGCGTACCTCCCGAAGGGGATACGCATAGTTCGAACATACCAAGATAAGATTGCAGCGTTTAAGTTTAGCAACTTCAACCTCAGCGACAGAAAGGTCTATAACATGCCAACTCCACATAAGTACCTAACTAGAATGAAGGGAAAAAATTCAAAGATCATCCCTCAATCATGGAACCATAACCTCGTGCAGTCCACACTGCTCAACATCATGAAGATTCCTCACTTCGGAAGACACCAAGAGGTGAATTCATGTGTCAAGATGTTTCTTTCATGTTACCATTGCGGTTATTTGTTGTTAAACCATTGTATCACAGTGGATCCGACATTGATCAATCGGATCATAGGCTTAAGCATGCAAGGACCTGATCCATAGGAGTCTTACCCCGGAAAAACCATGGATCGCGCTCTAGCTCAAAGGATCAAGGACACCTATGGTGATGTCGAGAAGGGAACGCAAGGCTACAAGGTAGCTTCTATCTAGAGCGGTGCAGTGTGCCTCGCCTGTCAATTGATCGTAGGAAAGTTAGTATGAAAGAACCGACCCACCCAAGTCACTGGTTTTGTAGTCGACCTCGCAAGGAAGTGCACAGAGGGACTTCAAATGAATTGGGCGTAGTACCTGGTGAACCAATTAGAGCTAGATTGTAGATAAGCCCAGTGGTGCAGCTCCCCCTGCCTCAGCAGGTTCTGCACGACTTCCCGGTCTAAGGATCATTCTCAAATTCACCTCTGAGCCAAAATGGCTCCTTCGGATCCCTATCAGAACCTAAATATTCGATCCACAGGTCCTTCAACTCCCCCATGGCCTCCAACATGACCATGATCCTTTCTCGAAAAGTAATTTTGGGTTTTGGGACTCCCTGAGTCCTAATGTTGAGAGTCTCTGCCTCCTCGACCCTCCGAATGTCGAAATGCCGAAAAGTTGAAATGGCTTCAACGACACTCTACATCTCTTCCATGTGACCGCTCTTCGTATGACTGTAGCCTAATCCATAGACTCGTCATGTTTCGGGACTTCCAATGTCGAAGTCTCCTGGCTCTCTCTGTCTCTGAAACTTCTGAAATGTTGAATTTTGAAGGGTCGTCTCCTTATCCTTGTGATGGCCAAAATGCCAAATCTCGAACTTCCAAAACCTCCGAAGCTCTTTCTTCCTGGCACGTTGCATTTCGCAACTTTAGGGTATTCAACACCCTGTGCTCCAACTCCTGGTCTTCAGGATCGCTGAAAAGCCGAACCCCAAAAATCTGAACTGCCGAAATGTTGGCTTCCTCTGAATGCTTTCAGACTTTCATGTTTTAGGCCTTCACGATGCGAGGCTGCCACAATCCTTGGCCTTTCATACTTCCGGTATCCGAAATACCGAAGTACCGAACTCCGAAACGCCGGTCTTCCACTCCAAAGCTGAGATCAATGGATCATAGCCTCTCTTGATCCAACGGCTTGTGTCTTTTTAGGACTTTGCGGGTCAAGAATCCCAAATTATTTCCCTTTGCATTCTCGGTACCCGAAATGCCAAAATCCTCCTTTTCGGGGATTTCCTTGATGCCTTAATTGCTTGACACGTGTCCTCATGTTGGACGGTCCCGATTCTGTTGGTGTTTCGAGACTCCATGACCCCAATGACACTAATCATTGGTCCTTCGAACTCCCAGTGTATGAATTCTAGTAGTTCCCCTAATCATTGTCACATGTCCTCCAAAGATGGACGGCCCTGATTGCTTCGGAACTTCGCAAGTCGTGAAGTTGAAAGACTTCCCTGTTTCGTTCTTCAATGCCCAAATCCCTGAAATGTGAGGATCGTGTGACACATGTCCTTTTCATATGGACAACTCTAATGTCTTCAGGACTTTGGGAGTCGAGACTTCCAATCTCCCAAACTCCTACCTCTCTATCTTCTGGTATCTGAAACCCCGATGGTTCCTTGGATTACCGCCACGTGTCCTCTGGATGATGGATGGTCCTGACTCTTTCGAAACTTCATGGATCAGGAGATCATGATGTAGAGATTCTATGACCCTTGATGCTCTGATTCCTAAACTCCAAAATCCCGATGGCTCTACCGTTTCAGGACTTTACAGGTCCTATGCTCCTCTCTATGTAGGTTTAACTCACACGCACTTTCTCCCAGATCCAACGACTGTCGGTGATCTGTGCAAGATCTGATGGCCCAGATCTTCTTCTCCTATGTGTTCTCCTCCTTCTGCTTCCTGGACGTGCAACTTCGACGGTCCAGATCTTGTCCTAGGCCTAATCTGACAGCAGCAGTGCTCCCCCTTGTGAGCTTCTATTTCTTCCTGATCCTTGGAAGAATTTAAATTATCAAAGGCCTTGGCCTTTGTCCCTGCTACGAAGCCTGTACTCATAGCTTCTGTCTACGTTCTTGAAGACACTTTCCCTCCTGAGCTTCTCGAACTCAAACCCTCCAAAGGGTCTTCTTCCGGCCTCTGCAATACTTGTAGGGCTCTGTGAATGAGAGCACTCTCCCTCCTGAGCTTTGTTCTCTTTGAATCCTCGAAGGATTCTTCGACCTTTTCACTCCTTGCAGCTGTCGCTCTTGTGCACAAAGGCACTTTTCCTCCTGACCTTCTCTTCTCTGAAAGCTTGAAAGGTTTCCACGACCTCTGTGATTCCTAAAGGGTCTCTACACACACGAAGGTGCTATCTATCCTGAGATTCTCTGTTTCTCAGACCTCTAAGGGACTTAACCCTTTCTCTCCCTCAGATGGAGAATCTGATGCCCTCTTGGCAGCCTCTTGCTCAAGCAACTCTTTGCTGAGTCTGCAGTGTATTCAACAACCCTATGAAGATCCTTCTCCTAGACACTTCTCCTGTTCCAGAACTAAAAAGAGTTCTTCCTATACTCTTTGGCACCTGCTCAATACCCTCCTGGCAGAGCTCTATAGAATCCTCGGTGATTCTATCTCCTTTCTGAACTTGAACCAGAGTTATTCTCCTCAATGCAACCTGTGCATCTGCTCAATGCCCACCTGGCAGAGCTCCTACAAAACTCCTTAGAGATTTTGTCTTCTTCTGTGCTCTTCCTCTGCACAGTCCTGTCTCCAAGGTGTTCATCAACCTTGAGATCTTTCCCTGAGCGAATGACTTCAACTGGTGCGCCCTCCTGGCACATCCTTGCCCAAATTCCGCAGAATTCAGGAGTGCATCTATGCACTGGCTTTTTGAACCCACAACGTTCTGTCACACCCTCTTGGCATGAAGCCTCAAAGAACCCCAATCCTGAAATCAAAGAAATCAACAGATAGCAGAATCTAGCTGTCCCTACAAATGCACACCAACACACATTCACAGCATATGATGAACACACAAAGACATTCATGCAACCACAGAATAAGATGCAGGAAAAACTGATGTTTATATTAATATAAAATGCCTCCTTTACAATGTGTTTGAGCTCAGACTTTTGACAGAGTCTCAGCTCTTTCTCTATATTCTCTACTCTCACAGACTCTAACTCTCTAACCACTCACACTAACTCAAAACAAAATCCAAAGATCTTTTACATGAGGGGGCTCTTCGAGCTCTTCCTTCCATCTCACCTACTCTATTCAATTACATTGAAATTACAATTAATGGTTGTCTAGTCCAAATCAGAGCTAGATCTCAGACTTACAACCATTAAAGGCTATCTTTAATCTAAAGCATGCGCATAGGCATAGCTTCATGGATCCACAGCCTTACAACATTTAATTACATTATTTTCAAATTCAAAATTTGAAATGAGAGGGTTGTGCCTCTCCTTCTTCATTGAATGCGCACTTATGCTAAGTTGGTTGGTTGGCGCATGGATGGCTTGGGAGCGATGCTCCTGCATCACCCAGGATCAAGGGTATGAATTTCATTTCAGCTGCCTATTGATCCTGATCGCTTTCATTTCCTGGGAGATGTCGGAAGGTGCGACCTTCCCAGACATCGAGCCCCTTAAACCTTTGGTCGCAAAGTTCAGTACATTGTGGTATTCCAGTGACATGAATAAGCAATGGCAGTAAAATTCCATGTTCCACACATACTACAACCAATTAAATGTATCCATATAGTCCAAGCCTCGCATGACTCTAAATACTCTACATAAGTTCTGGCCTTTGATGAAGTTCAGCGCTGATCGACATTCTATTTATATCACAGCACGTGCTGATGGACATAAGAAAAAGCTACATTCATACTACAAGTTGAAAGAGGAGCATCTTGAGGAGATTACCCATGAATGGTCGACGAACCTCCTTATTCCAACAGACCCTGTGGAGATATCCGACAAAGACAACCCAAAAATTGCGCAGGATACACCTGGACCTAGCAAGACAAAGAAGACTAAAGATGTTCAAGATTTAGATAATACATCCATGAAGACTGGTTCCATATCACTGGAGCAAGGTGGTGATGGTGAAGAGATATATTGAACAAAATCTGAGCAAAAGAAAGGCGAGGTAACACTGCCTAAAGGCGAGGAGGACCCCTCAAAGAAAAGGAAGGTTTCCCATCCAAAACCCTCCTCCCAAAAGAAAGTGAAAGCAACATGACCAAGTTGCAGACTATCCTCACCCCTGATGACTTTGATTTCATCATAGTAGCCCTGAATGATGCTTCGCTAGAGATAACAGAGAAACAAGAGGCTAAGCAGGAGGCGATGTACAATAGAATCGAGATCGAGCTCCAAGGGGTCCAGCAGGCACTACAGTCCAGTTGTACAGTCTCCACTACGCCTTTGCCATTAGGAACACTGGAACTAGGAGATGAGCCAGCTCAAATCCATCGAATAGCTGATACAGTCGAAGCTCACCTTCAATGAGTGCAAGAGGAAATAGTGCAAGCCACCCATGCTTTGACACAAGTACAGGGATTACTTGTCGAACAACACAGTGTTGTAGAATGGGAAAATATTTCTCTCCAAGCGAAGTGGGATGAATAAAAAACACAGCTGCAACAAGGAAAGGAACAGTTGCTAGCATAGCAACTTGCAGTAAAGGAAGTGGTCAATAGAGCACTTCGCTCTGTGACAGTCATAGAAATAAAGGTAGAGGATCAAGTCATGAAGCAAGTAGATCAGCTCACAGAATCCATCCAACAACTCCATCAGCGCATAGCATATTTAGAGCTACGCATTGTGCCCGAGACCCAGCAAGATGTAAGGGACCAGAGAGAAGCCACTACCCGCAACGCAGTTGAGAGACTAAAGGCTCTTTCCATGGAGTGCAACCAGTTGAGTAACTGTAGTGCCAAAACATATGAGAAACTCACCGAGAATCAATATTTACATGCACTGGAGTCGTAGCTCAAGGAAGCGAAGTAGCACGCAGAGACACTACAGGCGTAGATGAAAGCACTGTCAGCCGTAGAAATAATGAAGCATTCTCAAGAGAAACACACTACCCAAAAACAAATGCATACGATTCAAAGAAGATTTATGGAAGTAACTCAACGGCTCCAACCAGTACAAGATAAGGCGTGCCAATTTTTCATAGAGTTTGAAAGCCGAGGAGTAGAGCTAGAGTAGGTTGTTAATGCAACAAAATAGTGCCTAGAAGGTCCTGTGAACGACACAATGATCCAGGAGTTCTCTGAGCAAGAGGTCATCACACAGAATCAAGTTGAAGTAGCTTGAGCCAAGCTCGAGGCTTTTGAAGCAGAAATACCTAGATCAGAGTGACTCAGGATGAGTCACAGGTGAGTGTTGGGGGCCTGTTGGCCCTTGACCAAGTTTTGGGAGATTCTTGGTCATGTTGACCTATTTTGGGACTTCGATAGCCTGTCGAAGGAGGATCACAAGATGAAGTGGAGATCATGGGATCTCGACCCCTTTTTGGGTCCTTTTTGGGATTATGTAATGGGAATGGGATGTCGACCCATGGGTTTACCCATGCTTAGGCCCACTTTTGTAATGTATAAATAGATATCTAAGAAATGTAGGGAAGGGTCGCTAGTCAATTGTAAGTGTATGCTAAGTGAAAATGTAGTTTGTAAGTGCTTTGTGCATAACTGTAAGAGACTTGCAGAGCTAAGTGCAAGTGGTTGTAACAGACCATGGGAGGCTTTTTTCTATAACGCAAGGAAGGAGGATCTAGCGAGGTGCGTAGATCTCCTGTCCTAGGAAGAGTAGGATTTTGGTGGCTCTGTTCTTGTAACCTATTGAGGAAGCTAATAAATAAGAAGAGTTGGTGGACGTAGCCCCAAGGTGGGGGTGAACCATGTAAACACTGTGTTGTCTTGCTTTGTGCTTGTCTTGATGTGTTTATGTATTATTTTGCTAAGTTCTTTCATAGAGATAGATAAATTTGCTTATGCTTGGTGTTAATGATGTATATGGATGTTAGATATGACCTATATGAATGTGATGAGTGTTAGATCTGCTAGATCTCACCTACTTGTTTATAATAAGTGCTTAAATACATCAGATCTGAGTGAGTGATGTGATGCTATGTTCTATATGCAGAGTAGAAATTAGTTACATATTGATGAACTATCGGTGCTAAGTGCTTTGTTAAGTATTATAATCACAGATTTGTGTCTCGGCTAAGGTTGCAGACATCTAAGTCCTACAACCACCCCTGCCTCTACCACGGGTGAGACTTCATATGCTTCACAGGTGTTGCCAAAAGGGCTGGTAGTTAGGGTTTTTTTGGTGCATTGTTGTAGCGTTGAACCCTGGGTCTGCCCCTATGCCAACATATGAGAATGTATTATTTAGAGAGGTTGGAAGAGGGATAGTGCAACCATATGAGATGAGATGGATTGATGTGATGTAAAAGTGAGAGAGAAAGGTATTTATGTATTATGTTTTGTTGGGTCTTAATATTATAAGTAAGAGGTATTTCAAGAGGTGAGTTCATAGTTCTTGTCATATTTATAGAGTTGATAAGTATTGCAATGAGCATCTTATAAATAATTTCATTGTTTTTGATTGGGTAGAAGGATGAGAAGGTATCATTTGGAATGTGTGGAAGAGAGAAAGTGAAACCATATGAAATGGTTGGATGTGAGTTACAATTAAGAGAGAAAGATATTTATGTAGGATGTCTTGGTCACATCATTACAGGGAAAGGGTATTGCAATAAAGATGAGTTCATAGGTTTTGTTATCTTTAAATAGTTGATAGGTATTTCAATGGACATCTTATAAAGCATTTCATTGTTGTTCATATGATATGTTCAAGACTAAATTAGAGTAATAAAGGGGAGATAAATAACATTCAACATTCTCTTGAAAAATCCCTATGACAAGAGTGACTCCACAATGTTTATTAATGAGAAGATGAGTTCCGTCTTATTGTACAAAGCCCCAATGATAAGGAGAGGGGTGAGGAGTGATGGAAAATGTATTATTTTGGTTACAATTGTCAAGGATTATAGTGGCAAGTTGGTCTTTGATATAACAATTACGAGTAAAAAGGAGACTTAGAGAGGGGAATAAATTTCATTTGTCATTATGATTTGGATTTCTCATCTATGTAGAAGGATTTGGATGTGAATTATTATTATAAGAATAAGGATTTTGTAGTAGTGTCCTTTGGATCCTTATAATACTTGCACTAACATGTGGGATGAGAGGAGGGGTCTAGATTATTGGAATTAGCCTCATGCATTGTTTAATAGGAACTAGGATTTGGACTAGGGATAGCAATAAGGTTAGGATTATGTAAATGAATGAAGTGAGGGATCTTTTCTAATTTATTTTCCACAATGAGGATATGGATAAAGACTTTGTATATGGGGGTTCTCTA
>ML778312.1:1074473-1089355 GCA_009831015.1 Picea engelmannii
CTCTCCCTCCTTCTCTCGTGCTCCTCTCCCTCCTTCTTTGTGCGCCTCTCCCTCCTTCTCCCATGCTCCTCTCCCTCCTTCTCCCATGCTCCTCTCCACTCTGTGTGTGTGCAGCGAGCGCTAGCTATGAGCACGAGAGTGTAGTTTTTTAGTTTGATTTTTTTTTTATTTTATTTTTTATTTTTTATGTTGTTTTGTTTTGTTTTATTTTTTTATTTTTTATTTTATTTAATATATATAATATATAATATAAATTATAAATTATATAATATATATATATATATATAATCCCATTCTCATAGCCCCTGAGACATTTAATCCCTAACTCATTTAAACCCCAACCCTTATAATCATTGTCTCCCTCTACTCTTAACCTATATGACCTTTAACCCTTAAAACAATAACCCATATAACCTATAACACCTAGCAACTAACAGTTATAAATAATAAAACTTAACAACTAATCCCTAATTGCTAACAATATTAATCAATATCACCTTTAATCCATAACCAATATAGCCTCTAACTAACCCTAACAACCCATATCACCCTTAAATTGTATAACTACTAATCCACCCCTATAAACCCCTACCCTTATGACACCTATAATCTCAACTAACTTATATAACACCTAAAACCAACATAAATCCCACCCCCCAACCATTATCCCTCGTAAATTTTATAACTCCTAACATCAAGATATTTATAACCTCATGCCCCTTAATATTTATATCCATTAGCCCCAGATGGGCTGCCACGTAGAATAGGCAGGACATGCGGGGATGAGTTGGGCGGGGCCATAAATACTGGCCATCGACTCCCATCTCCTCATCATTAAGATGGGAGTGAGCCCGAGCAGCCAAAACCAATGGACAAGGCCTCTCACATGAGTGAAGAGGAAGGAGGGCCAGAGAAATAAGAGCATAGCCTTAATGGCCGAGGATGTCACGGTCACCTTCATTCTTATCAGCCACTCTAATGGATACGCAATGCATTTGGGAGTTGAACAGCCAAATTCGGAACCTTCAGAGGGATGGTGTAGAGATACTTACCCATTTGGCATTCTGGTTATAGTTTTGCTTATCTACATGCCAAGGGAAAGAGGCTGACCTTGCAGAGGCATTGCGTGGTATGCACTTGACTCCCGCATAAAGAGGCAGTAGAATTTTGAAAGGGCGCTAGCCATGGCGTGCACACAAAGAGCCCGTATAACTAGGAAGCCTCAGATGCCTCCCATGGCCTATGTGGAGGAGATTGTTTCGGAAGAACCCATCCATGTTCCTCTAGAACATATCCTCTTCATTATTCCGATAATTGGGATCCCCCAACCTGTTTCATGGATGAAGCCAACCCTCAGGATCTAGGAATGACGCACATTCACAAGGAAGGTGACCCAGCATGGGAACCTACAACTTGCTACGTCAAGGAAGAATTCCGGGGTGACACGGAAGAAAAAGTGAATTCAATAGTCGATGAATCTTCAGAGGAAGTGGTTCAACAGGAAGAGTGGCAAGAACAGCAAGGCAACCACGTGAATGAAGAAACGGAGGGTACCGGAGTACAGAAGCCAACTCCCCTCTCCTTCGCTCAAGGAGAATGGCCTGACCAGCCTCCACTCCTCCACCCGGAGCACTTGGAACTGATCTTTGAAATGTGGAGCATGGTGGACGACCAAATCCATTGGTCCCTCCAAATCAACCAACGCCTTGACATGATGTATGTTGCATATTCCAACATATCACCAAGACAACAATGCCCTACGTGCGCACAACCCTTCACGCTTCTACCCAGATCAGGAAAGAATGATGAAGTTGATGAAGTCACCGGGTAACTGCTACTGTGAATGTTCATAGTTCGAAGTTTTCTTTTGTTTAGAACTAGAGCTCTAGTTCAGTTAGACTATCATTATCCTGCCAGAAGTAAGCTATGGAACAGTCTCAAACTATTGGCGGCCATATGTCCTGGTTTCCTTCGGGCAGGACAGATGGCAGCCATGTTTCTTTTTTTGTGTAAAAACAAGTTGCATGGGAAATCCAGTTGTCCTAGTTTCCTTTTTAGGTAGGACAACTGGCACTCCAAAAGACTATGTAAGCCTATACTTTTAATATAACAGGATCCTCCCCTTTTTTTACTTAAAAAAAAAATATTTATATGCATTAGCCACTATAAATCCTAACCCATATAACCTCCAAAACGTCTAATAACTAATAACTAATTGCTATATATTCATAATCCTTGATTCTGATAACATTTATCACACAAAACCCTTATCTCTATAACAACTAATTTCCTCTAAAGCACTATCACGATTATCCCATATGGCTCGTACCACTACTTACTAGTATAACCACTAATTAACTCTTATAACCTCAACCCATTATAAGTGTATAACCTATAGCACTTATAATGCTTAAAGTTCATAATTCTATAGGATTGTTGTTTGATTGTGGAATTGATTGTGTGAGTCATTTTTGAGTTTGGAAATCCTCCCATACTATCATTGTATGTATCTAATCTAACCATGTTAAATTTCAGTCCATACAAGCACAAATTGAAAAACTTTCAAAGTTGGCCCCATCCACATGTTAGTTATAAGTGGGATCAAGTACATGAGCAGGCGCACCTTATTGTTGGCTTTTGATAGAATAACCAAAGAATATTTGATTGTCGAATTGTTTATTTGACTCATGGTTGAGTCCGGAAACCCTTATGTTTATCCTCTTTTTATGATGGATACTGCTCTCTATTAGGCTCTACAGTTGCATGTTGGACAACCTTTTCAATAATATTTGTAACTAAAGGAGGTAACCTGATCCTAATGCATTCCATAGATAACCAATAAAGCCTCATGATCCCAATGCCCATATGCCAACTTTCAATTCAAGGCTAGGAATGACCAGGCCCACATCAAGTGAAGGAATAAAATTAAGAAGGTACACGTGTTGTCCCATTCCATGTCAACAACAATGCATCCATTCAGTGGGAACACTAAAACTCGACAAATCGATGACTCCACTAAAATAGGGTTTATGGTTTACATGATGAATTGATGATGGAAGAAAGTGGGTGTGTGAGTCAAATTTGAGTCCAGAAACCCTCCCATATCATTAAGGCATGTGAATAGTCTATCCATGTCAAATTTCAATGCATTCAGAAAAAGTTTGAAAAGATTTCAACGTTGGCCCCATTCATAGGTCATTGTTGCCCGTGTCTAGTCCTAGTACAATTTCTTTGTAAAATTTGTATAATATATTTGGAGAATGATAATTTTGAAGGTGTTAGGCCTATTCCTACACACCAAAACAAGATCACCTCTCATTGGCAGTCAGTGTATTGATCGCTTTTAGTTTTGGGTTGTTAGTATTTTCAATTGCATGCACCTTTCAATCTAGTCAAATTTCAATTAATGTCTCTTGTTACTATAGGGTTATAAAGCCTCATGATCCCAATGCCCATATGCCTCCAACCTTGTGATCTAATTATCGTTGGGTGACAAATGTCATGAAGGGTGACGACTAAGACTAGGGGCAACTTTCAATTCAAGGCTAGAAATGACCAGGCCCACATCAAGTGAAGGAAGAAAATTAAGAAGGTGAATGTGTTGTCCCATTCCATGTCAACAACAATGTATCCATTCACTGGGAACACTAAAACCCGACAAATCGATGACTCCACTAAATTAGGGTTTATGGTTTACATGATGAATTGATGATGGAAGAAAGTGGGTGTGTGAATCAAATTTGAGTCCAGAAACCCTCCCATATCGTTAAGGCATGCGAATAGTCTATCCATGTCAAATTTCAATGCATTCATAAACAATTTGAAAAAATTTCAACGTTGTCCCCGTTCACAGTTTTACATGATGAATTGATGATGGACATACCTACATCGTTGGTATGATTTGGCGCAGTCGCGCAGAGATCCTCTTGGTTTCGTGAATAGTCATTCCCTACTAAACAGAGGAAACCACGTGAAGGTTGAAGCTCTAATTATGCCCCCCCCCCCTCACATCACTCTCAATTTCCCCATATTACCTAATTTGAAATTCTAAAGAACAGGTATCATATACTATATTATACAAAATAAAAACATATAAAAATCATATAAAAGATATAAACACATACCTCTTCTTTTCAACAATTAAATATCAATCATCTTCTTCTTCATCCAACTCAACATCTGTATCAGGATCTGGTTCATAATCGATATTGGTGAAAGGCTCATTCCTATCAACATCATCATCCACATCATTTTTGATACTATAGTTATTGATATAGTCAATGAGATCATCGTCTCCTACATTTGGATGATCAACTTATTCAACTTCTTCGTCTAACACATCGACTACATGACCCACCTGCTCCTGATCTGCATAATATTGATCTTCTTCCTCGTTATTATCTTCATCCTTGAATACATGATTATACTTTACTGGTCTTCCTCTTGGATCATATCTAACAACGTATGACAAACCTGCTTTACCAGGTAACTCTGAGTAAAATACTTGCTCACATTGACTTGGAAGAACATAAGGCTTTGTACCCGGTTCAAATGCCCTTGTATTAACCATGGTAAATCCATTATCATTCTCAATAACAGTCCTTTCAGTATCACGTTCATGAATCTGTAGCCTGTACCATTTAACCTCAAACAAAACTATTTTAAAGGAATTAAAATCACACTCAATTATTTCCTCCAAATGGCCATAGTAACTATTCTCAATTTCTTCCGGATTTCTTTCACTTCTAGAGGAAATGTTGGTGACCTTAAACATTGCAGTTATCCAACAATCCGAGGTTTTCATATTATCATCCAACATTTTGATACGAAATTTATGACCATTACACCACATAGCCTTGTGATGTTTCAACTGCAACATGGAAAACAAGTAAAAAATGCATTGCCAATTAATAATCCTCATATAGAACTTACTAAATATATATTTCAAAAATTAAACAAACCAAATACATTGAAAAATTGGGAAAAAACTAGGAAAATGTGGGTAATAAATTTAACTTGCCTATTTATCTTTTAAACCAAAGGCTAAATCAACTTCCCTTTATGTAAGATCAGGAAATTGATCTCGGTGATGATGTGTTGTTTTAATCATCTTACTCACCCCTTCCCATGATAACCTACCGAAGTATTCTTTAGTATATTCTATCCAATGCTCCATCCAATCAAGGTTGTTTTCATTTTATAAATGTAAAGCATCCCACTCTCGAGCAACTATATGATAGCATAACAATTTAATATCATTAATTAGCTATTGTTAATAAAGGAATAATTGAGAGAGATCGGCTCTGCAACCCTAGAGCCCTGTTACCGTGAATCACCTGATGCACGCTCTGACACCAGAGCTCTACCGCTCACTTCCACGTTCTGCAGGAGAGAACCTTATGATTTTCCTGCACACCCAACAATGAGCTCGGGAGAGGGGGGGAAACCCCCCTCATACAGCGATATTACCGCCAATGACAGAAATGGAATCCGTGCTAAGCGCCCTGCCTTTGAGCCACCGGCACACCTGCAGGATCAACTCTTTACCCAAGAACAAGGACTCAGCAAAGAAATGGAATTGGAACCCAACACATCTCATCCACAAGCTTCCAAAGGATGGTTTCCAGGTAAGTGTATACAACAAATGGAAAAACACCCACTTTATCACATCAAATTAACACGGGTTGGGGAACACACCCAATTTATGATGGATCATGCACTGGTTGGAAAATTCTTGGGCCTGTGGCCGATTGAAAGAGATCTCACTCGCTGGATCAAGGATTGGTGGAACCCTAAAGGTGATTATGAAGTCCAGCTTAGTTCCAAGGGCTTCTTTACAATAATCTTGTACAATCTCGAAGACAAGGACAGAATCTTCGACAATGGACCGTATTTCTATAATTCAGCGAGACTATTTCTAAGATTTTGGACTGACAGATTCAGTCTGGAGCAGGAGGAATTTACAAGAGCCCCGGTCTGGATTCGGTTGTACTCTCTACCCCAGGAATTCTGGCTGGAAGAAATACTCATGGGCATCAGAAACACTGTGGGACAATATGTCAAAGCTTCAGAAGCTACAAAAATGAGGAAGTACACCTCATATGCCCGCATCTGCATCTATATGGACATATCAAAAGCCCTGTCAGGATCCATCATGCTTGAATACTAAGACGAAGACTAGAACCAGACAATCGACTACGAACACATACCCTTTCGGTGCAGGAAGTGCCATGAGCACGGCCACCTATTCAAAGATTTTCCTCTGAATGCTACAACCACCAAGCTCAATGAAAGCAAGCAAAAGGATGGTTTTGCTAATTTCACAGGAAGACGAAAGAACCCATTAAGAAAATAGAATCAAAGCTCGGCCCCAAAGGTCCCCACTAAAAATTCTAATGATGCTCTGAATCAGCTGCCAGAAGAGGCATAAATATAGAAACCCCATCAAGTAACAATGCAAGCGAAAGGAAAAAGCCCTGAAGTGCTCAACACAACCCACCCAAAAGAAACAACCCAAACAACACAATTAGGCATAGACGGAGACACCAACATGCTCATGGATGAAACGGATCTAGAGGAGATAGACCTGGAAAAACTGGAGGAAGCCCTCAATCAAAAAGATCTGCAACACATCCCGGTAGATCAGCTCTGTAAAGTTCATAAAGTGTTTACCAACTCCACAGCGGGATCTACGGCTAGAATAGGCATCTTAGCAGATCCAAGATCTGAGCCCAAAAGATCAACCAAGGAAAATAAGAGAAGAGGATGTAAACCAGCCCATCAACTTATTAAAGAGGCAGGGCACCTGATGATCAATTCAGGCTAGATACAGAGGTTATCGGAGGGATACCTCCACCCCCCTCCACCTTCCTCATGATGAAGACAATAACTTGGAATATCAGAGGCCTCAATGGAAGATCCAAGCAGAGGACCCTCCGAGAATGTATTAAAATAGAGAACTTGGATATCCTTCTCCTACAAGAAACTAAATGTGCAGGACAGGAGGCTGAAAACATCTTTCAACACAGTTGGAGAGGTGGTGACTTCCTTTACCAAGATTCAGTGGGTGCATCCGAAGGACTAGTCATCCTTTGGAACCCACAAACAGTCTCTATGCATCATCCCTTCTCTACAACAGGTACTCTAATGGCTCACTTCAAAGTTGTAGATTCCACCAAGGAATGAGCCATCACAAATGTCTACGGCCCGCAGTCCATCCAAGATAATGAGAGCTTCATGCAAACCCTTCAATATGTCAAAAATCTCTTACACACGCCACACTGGATTGTTGGAGGCGACTTCAATATGATCCTAACGCTGGAGGAAAAAACAGGAGGAACAAAACGGCTAGAGGAGGACAGTGGTAAGTTCAAAACCCTAATAGAGAAATTAAATATGGTTGACATGGAAACCTAGAATGGAATCTTTACCTAGTCGAATAGAAGAACAGGGCACCAGCATGTTGCCTATAGATTAGATCGCTTTCTAGTGGTTGAATCCCTCCTCAAAAGTGACCAGGCCATGGAAGCAAATATAATGCCAAAAACAGGGTCGGACCACTGGCCTATTGCCTTTTGTCTGGACCCGGGCTTCCCCCCTAGGCCCAAACCCTTCTGCTTTGAAAAGTTCTGGCTCACCCACCCAAACTTCCACCAGCTGGCTCACACCTGGTGGGCCCAGGATGAAATAGATCATGGCACTCATATGTATAAGTTCCAGCAGCGCCTTAAGAACTTCAAGCAACATTTGAAAAGATGGAATAAATCCACTTTTGGAAACATACTCCTCAGGCGGAAGGAGATCGAGAGCCAACTTGAGGAACTTCAATGAACCTTCATCTTAGGAAGCAGAACTCCAAACTTGGTGAAGGAAGAGGAGCAAATAATCATAGACTTGGAGGTCTGTAGGGAACAAGAAGAGATCCTTTGGAGGAAAAAATCCAGGGTTCAATGGCTCAAAGAAGGGGAGTGCAACAAAAAATTCTTTCACAGAGTGATGACACACCACAGATACATCAATCACATTACCCAATTGGAGGATGATTAAGGCATCCCTATAAGAGATCATTACCAAATAGTGGAGGAACTCAACTCCTTCAATACAGATCTCCTCACAGAGACCAATATGAACAGGAAGGAAGCAATCCAGAAAATCACCAAGAACATACCCTAGCTGATCACCTCTGAGCGGAATAGAGCACTGATAAGGCCAATCACTTAGTCTGAAGTGGACTTGGCAGTAAAGGAAATTCCACCAGGTAAAGCACCAGGCCCGGAGGGCTTCACTATGGATTTTTTCCATCATTGCTGGGACATGATCAAGGAAGATGTCTGGCTAGCGGTAGAAGAATCAAGAACATCTGGTCAAGTTCTCTCTGCTCTCAATGCAATGTTCATCACTCTCATTCCTAAGGAGGAGCGCGCCACACACCCAAAATAGTTCAGACCAATCTCCCTCTATAATGTCATATACAAAATAATCACAAAGGTCATTGCCAATCGCCTCAAGCCGCTCCTATCGTTCATTATTTCCAACGAGCAATCTGGCTATGTAGAAGGACGACAAATCATGGACAACGTCATACTGGCCAATGAGGTGATCCACTCATTAAAAATGAGCAAAACACTAGGTATGCTTATCAAACTCGATCTCTCAAAATATTTTGATAGATTAAGCTGGCAATACTTGCATTATGTACTAGAATCCTTTGGCTTCAATAAACCCTGGGTCAACTGGGTCCTCAAGCTTACCTCCTCTTCCTTCTTTTCCATTCTTGTCAATGGCACACCCTCCTAGCCATTCCACTCCACCAGGGGAATCAGGCAAGGTGATCCTCTCTCCCCTTTTCTCTTTGTAATCATGGCAGAAGGTTTAGGTTGCTACCTCAAAGCAGCGGTTCTTGAGGGTTCACTTACTGGGCTACCACTTCATAACCTTCACCCGATGCCCTCGCATAGCTAGTTTGTCGACGATACCCTTCTCATGAACACCCCCATGGTCAGAGAAGCCACCAAGCTCAACTCAATTCTCTCTGACTTTTCGGAAGCCTCAGGCATGCTACTAAACTTGGACAAATCCAAGCTCTATTTTTTCAACACGCCAGCCTCAGTTCAGAATCACCTTTCACGACTTCTAGGAATTTCCAAAAGTTCCCTCCCTTCTATATACCTAGGCATTCCCCTAACTGGAGAGTCAGCGCGATCCATTTCATGGGACAGCCTTCTCTTGTCTATAGCCAACAAGTTGAACAACTGGACCTTTAGACCTTTGAACATTGCTGCCAGACTGGTCCTGCTCAAGTCAGTCCTGCAAGCTCTGCCAACTTACCTCTTTACTGCTCTGGCAACGCCCATCTCAGCCATCAAGGCTATCAGGATTCTCCAAAGAAATTTTGTTATGGCAGGGACACCAAAATAATACGAAGTGGACTTTAGTTGGATGGGATAAACTTTGTAAACCCAAAAAATTCAGAGGACTGGGAATTCGGGATACGGGAAAGCTTAACCAGTTCATGGGAGCCAAGATGTGGTGGAGGTGGCTGCAGCATCCGAAAGAGCTCTGGGCACAGATTTGGAAACAAAAGTACGCCCCGAACACATAGCCTGACCAACTAATCAGATTCAATGAACACATACAAGGATCCAACATATGGAACACTGCTTGGCAAAATCACCCCCTAATTCAGAAGCATGCTTTCTGGGAAGTAAGAAATGGAGAAAGAGCACTCTTCTGGCAGGACTCTTGGCAACAGCTAGCCCCTCTCAGCAACCTGGAAAGCCTCAACCCTCTCAGAAATCGATTACGACTGAATATCTTCAGAACTGTTAAAGACTTTTGGATCCCAACTCATAGAAGACAACCTTGGAGACAGTGGAAAACAAGGCGAACAGAATTACAGATCACGGAGGATATCGAACTTCCGCCCTGGTAGAATTGTGTACTACACCGGAAAATTCCAATCAAAGAGGGACCGGACATACTCCGATGGGGCCACTCCACAACAGGCATCTTCTCGGTCAGTGAAGCATACTACCTACAGGGAAACTACCAAAACCAAATCCCCGAAACCATCTGGAGCAAAGTCTGGCAATTAATACTCTGGCCCAAGGTCTCCTTTTTTCTTTGGCTCACAGCACAAAACCGTATCCTCACTTGGGACAATATTCTAAATAAAGGCTTTATAGGTCCCTCCAGATGTACCCTTTACGAACAAAGCGAGGAAACCATGGAACATCTCCTCAACAACTACCACTACATTCAATAGATCTGGGTTTGGGGAGCCCAAGCCATGCGACGCTCCCAGAGAAATCGAGGTAGCATCAGGGATACCCTAGCTAATTGGGAAACAATTTCCTTCCAAAATCCAATTCTCCAATGCATCTGGCAACTGCTTCCGGGCTTCACCTTATGGGTAATTTGGAAAGAGAGAAACAAGAGAATCTTCCACTCAAAAGCAGCCCCTACCACCATCACATGGGAGAGGTTTAAGAAGCTTATCCGTGAAACATTCCATAGCAAATCTTGGCTCCATGAAGATCTACAGTGTAAGCCCAAGGAGGAGAGTATTCTTAAAGGCTGGGACATGCAAATTCGTGTGCAAACCCAGGGGAAGACTAAAAACAGACGAGCTAACAGCCCCACGGTATGGACCCCACCCCCCTCATGCTTCCTCAAGCTTAACTTTGATGGGGCCTCCAAGGGTAACCCTGGACCAGCTGGTTTTGGAGTTGTCCTTCGGAACCACACTGGTAAGATTATCCACATGATGGCAAGCTTCTTAGGGGAAAATACAAACAATGTGGTGGAGCTCACAAGCCTTGTCAGAGGCCTCCAAGATGTTGTTCAACACCAGTACCATCAGATCATCATTGAGGGGGATTCCCAAATCATAATCCAACTCATCTCCAAAATCCTACATGGTGAACTCCCCAGGCGGATCTCTCCCAGCTGGAGACTCTCAGGACTTCTGGAGGATTTTGGAAATCTTATCCACCCCAACCTCACTTTAATCCCTTCTCATGTGAAATGAGACCCTAACAAGGTTGCGGATCACCTGGAAAATACTGGAACTGACTCTAAGTCAGAAGTCATATATTGGCAAGCCCATCTCTCTGATGATACAGACCTCTCAAGGCATTGCAGAGACCTTGCAAACAGAGACTTCCCAGCCCCGGATGGGGTGACATGCGGCAACTCCTCGCCACCTGGCTCTGCATTGAGCCACAACATAAATGTTGATGGCCGCCACCCATCCGCCTCGCATTTACGATGGTAGACAGCCATTACAACCAATATACGGAGCAGGGACACCTCCCTCACGCGAAAAATCTCACTCACAATGCACTCAACATGACAGGGTCTATGGATAGCCAGGTGAATCTGGTCTTTGGAAATTTGTATTTTCGAGCACCTGGACAGAGTTGGTTTGCTCTCGCCTCGAGCCTCCCCGTCATTTGGGAGCTCTGGTGTAGCTCTGTCTCCTTCCCGTCCTGGCTTACTCTCATCTCGCTGCATCCTCTCTGCATTATTATATATCCCTTGGAAAGCATGACCAGGAATCAAGGCAGGCCTCGCCGTGGCTCGGCCTAGTACACCCACAAAGTGCAGAGGCAAAGGAGGGAGAAAATGGAGCGCGCTCTGTCGATGGCGACCTGCATTCTTCGGAAGAAGGCTCGCACTGACCAATTGGCTCTGCATGCCATTATTGCGGAGACTGGGGCCGTGCGTAGCAGTGAAACCATGGCAATTGAGCCTGGAAACAGGCTGGAGGATGACACCGCGGATGCGTTTCCTACCTGTTACGTTGAAGAAATACCATTCGTGGAGGAATTGGCGACCACCCCGGAACCCCAAGCCATGGCGGAAAACTCCCAGGATAGAAGCAGTCCTAAAAACGAGTTGGCAGAAGATATCCCTGGGTGCATTGTCAAGGAGATACCATGGATGGGTGACTACAGCCCCACCAGCCATGTTGTGCAGGCAACAATTGAGGAAGAAGCTCGGGACAAGGCTTGCACTGAAGAGAACGCGGACGAGACCAGCCCAACGATGAAGGAGGAAGCGATCGGTGCAGAACTACTGGAGCTTGAAGCCAGAGATGGGACAAACGTGGAAGTGGGGGACGTAATCCTCGACAACACAGGTAATGACTCGCATGGTAATTTCCTCCGTGCAGAGCATCTGGCTCTGGTGTTCGAACTCCGAGGCCACATGGCAGACCTGGAGCACAGAGCCCTTCTCATGGGACAGCGTCTGGACTTGCTCCTTGATGCGTACTCCAATGCTCCAGCAAAGAGGAGGTTCCCTCTCTGTGCGCAGGCATTCACCATCCCAATTGGGTCCACGTGGAAGATAGGCAAGGGCGACGGGTCACTGGGTATCTAGGTTCTTCTATGCTAGTTTGTTTCTTTGTTTAATCATGCTATTATTACATGTACACTTGGACTATAGCCATCTGTCCTGGTTTCCTCCGGGCAGGATAGAGGGAAAAACAGTTTTCCAAACCATGCTGGTTTCCGGTAAAATGACAGCATTTTTGGTGGATCAAACCTATATCTCTATGTATTTTGTCAAGGTTTCTTTGATAACTTAATATAGCAGGTTCTACTTTTTTACTTAAAAAAATAAATAAAAATAAATGAATAATTGAATAAATGTGTAATATATTAAATCTATGTCAACATCCAATAATTACCTTTAACAGTCCTCATTTTACCTTTCCCCAATAGGACCTCCACTGCAAATTTGTTGATGGAGTTGAGATGCCAAATGCGAGGCACATTCATATTTTCTTCTAATTTAGATAGATATTGACTAATATACACCATGCATTGATATACCATATATCCCTCAACCATATAACCCTTTGGACGTGCTCTTTGTCTAACAAAAGCCTTCAGTGACTTCAACTGCCTCTCCACCATCCACATCGACCTTGTGTGTATTGGTCCACATAATTCAATCTCCTCAACTTGGTGTATGAGGTAATGTTCTTGTGCATTGAAAATGATAGAGGTGGATACTGTTGCATTTGACACATTAGTCGGGGAATTTCTCTCTTCCAATACCTTATATCTTCTTTATGGATTTATTTTTATGATAGCCACCTACAAATGTCGATGCGATAAAATAATATGAAGGCATACATAAATTTGTAGATAAAAGATAATATGTCAATAAGTTCCGCTACAAATCACATAAGAAGCACATTTTCCTTATAAAACAATACTTACCTCATGTATTTTCCAAGTACATAAATAATTTGTTTTATGTTGTTGTCAAAGTCGTCTGAGAGAGATAAAGGTAGAACATACTGTAAAAAAATAAAAATAAATTATTATTTGTTTCCAAAAAATGTGTACCAATAAGGAAATATATTATAACCTACTAATTACCTTAATGATTGTATGTCAGTCATGTGTTTTAACCCCACCAAAATGACCAATCATGGAAATGTGGAATTAAAACATGCATTCATTTTCTAATTCATATTGTCCATAATATATGATATGATCATTAGGACATGCATCAATATCTTGATAGTCCATTCCAATTTCTTTCATAATCACGGATATTTCTCAATATGTGTGTGGAAAAATATTTGACATCAGTAATAGAACTTCACCTAACAATCTACAAAATTCTAAACAATAAGTCAATGTAAACAACATTAATCATCAAGATCTCATCCAATATACTAATTTAGAAATTAGAAAACAATAGCAATATAGGAAAAAATTGAACCTTTTAAGTATTTGTGAACATGCAGGCATAAATAATTAACAAATTAAATACCTTAGTATCTGTGTGAGACATGTGTTTGATAAACCATTCAAAACCTTCAGGTTCACCAACAACAATATAGCATATAAAATATTTGTTGTTGAGCCTTCATAAAGAGGTTGGCATGACTTCTCGAGTAGAGGATCAACATCATGACTATCATCCTGGTTTTCCTCATCCATTGGAGCAAATGTGTCTTGGATCAATATATGTATCTCATCTTCTTGTTTGAATCACT
Source organism: Picea engelmannii (assembly GCA_009831015.1). Taxonomy (NCBI): domain Eukaryota; kingdom Viridiplantae; phylum Streptophyta; class Pinopsida; order Pinales; family Pinaceae; genus Picea; species Picea engelmannii. The sequence continues at coordinate 1,088,494 of ML778312.1, forward strand.
AACGTTATCTCCATCCATATCACCATTAATAACTTGATCAATAGCTTCAATATTATGATCTCAAAGTTCATCACCCTATAAAGGAGTATTTCTGCTAGTACTTGGCAAATAACTCTCTGGAGGTCGACATTTTGGGGGCATCGTCTATATATTTAAAAACAACGCAGAAAAGTTAGTGTGTATAGAAAATATAAAAATCTCGATAAGAAATATTACTAAAATTCATGACATACTGATTATTATAGAGAATACATTAAATATTGAATCCTCTTACCAAGGGATGATATTCATAACCACCTTCGGTGTGCCCCTTCTCCCTATAATTTCTTTGAGTTGTTGTTATTAAAAGTATTTGTTTTTGCGAGCCTTTGCAATCATAGCAAGGGCAATAACATTCTCCATCGCCCCTCACCTCTAATGCCGCTCTTAACCAAGCAAGCTTCCTGTCATTTTCGTTCATAGTGATAAATCCTTGTCCTGCCAAGTAATTGTCTTACCTACACCATACCAAACAGTAAGTTGTCAATTTTTTGTATTTTAGCTACTCCTTTCAATTATCGATTAACTATTAAGATAGATATGCTTCAATTTGTACTATAGAGTAGTGTGTACTGACTAACCATGGAAAATAATTACACACCATTTAACTAAAGTGGTCAAAATTTCTCAAACTTGAATCACTCGACACCATACACTAGCCTCTAAGTTGCTTTGTGGATAAAATGTCAATCTTTGAAATTCACCACTAAAAAAAGAATGCCAACCACTTGTCATCCACAATTGGGTTGGGTTGGTTTAAATTATGACATGTTGATTTGCATCTACATACAATGGTCACAATTTTATGCTACTTACAGTGGTC
>ML778312.1:1091062-1101591 GCA_009831015.1 Picea engelmannii
CCTGGACCCCCCCTGGCGATAATTGTGGGGGTGAAATCCCCCCCACACCCCCCATTAGGGAATGGGGTCCAAGCACGGCTGAAACAAAATTTTGAATCAGGAAGATAATCAGGCTCTACAACCAACACCTAGGAATATATTAAAAATAATCTTTATCAAAAGTGCATTCTAATTTTTACTAAGAATTGAAATACATAAAACCTAGGAAAGTAGCACCAAGTACATAAATATGAAACTCAAATAACATCATTTTTTATTACTCTAGAATATATACATAAAACTTAAAAACTTACCCTTCATCTAGTGCTTCCAAGTCTGAAACATTGAATCAATAATACATATTCTCCCACCTTCTCTTTTATAGATTAGGAAGTACAATGAATGTGGATAGATGCACAAAAATGCCTTAACTAAAATAAATCTAAACTCTAGATCTTCTCTTAGCCTTGGGATTAGTACCATCAACCTACATCATGAACTATTCTTAAGAAGTTGCACCCATAGCCTTGGAATTAGTATCGTCAACCTACATAATGAACTATTCTTAAGAAAGTGAACCCATTAAAGAAGAGTGCAAGTCTGCATGCATCTCTCTTCTACGTCGGATCTGCACCCATCTATTCTGGGTAACTTTACACATGCAAAGCATCATAGAAAATGTGCGTGAAACTACTAAACTACTAACTAAAGCAAATTTAGAAATATAAATGAACTGTGAAATATAAAAAATTTAGAAATAGAATTGAACTGATATTAAAAGTATCTAAACTAACTGAGGATGGTGCGTATATGCTTTTGACATGCATGTGTCCTCTATCTCTCTCTCCTACATAAATTCCCATACAATATCACTTACTAATGTACGATATCATTGAAGGAGGGATTGATGTTTTTTTCATTAAGGATGGTGTATGCACCTTCTCTGCATGCACCCAGATCTTCTTTGCTCTCTGTTTCCAGTTATGGCACTCTGTTGGACACATTCTAAGGTGCTAAAAGTCCAATAGATATTTTGTTCAGAATTATTAGCATCATCCCTTATAATAAGCATATGTATGTTTATTATGTAGATGGAGAAATTATATATTTACTTCTTGGGACCTTCCTATATCAAGATATACGCATCTTAAACTCTACTCGTAGAGTGTAAGGACTGTAATAAAAAAAGTACATGCATATGTACACATCTCTATCCTAGATTATTGGATTCATTGTGTCCCACTGAAATGAATGTAGAGCCCAGCAGGAACAAGTGGAATATCTCTCTGGACCATACTAATGGTATTCATTTGTGGAAATTGGTGGACAGGGATAGCTTTAGTAGTTTCAGTTGGGTATTTCCAAGTGAAACTTGCATTCCACAATCCCATCAACTTCCACAATTTTTCTTGAAGGTCCAAGGCATCCCATACTTACTCTTAGAAGTGAGACTAAGAAAAAACTATAGGTTACGTGACCATAACTTGTTGCAACAACTGAAACTCCTAGATTAAATAATTTCACTTTTTATTTAAGCTCTATTCATAGAGAAATCCACTAAGAACGCCTCTAGTAAAAAAGTTTAAAAAAATAACTCAACCAGAGGGCATAAGGTACCTTGATTCATATCTTGGCATTGCCTCCTTTGCAAAATGTCACTCCTCTTATAACTCTTCTCTATACCATCATGGGCATGGACCATTATTATAGTCCATTGATAGACACCATAATATTGCTTCCTTGTTGCCACTGACAACATCCGGTTTTTGTTATTGTCTAAAACTAGTGTCACTCTCAAGTCTATCTATTGAAATACAAAATCTCAGTCCCTAGATTTTTATAATTCTTTATGCAGTAGCATATAGGAGAAGAGATGATAATTGGTTAAGGACTGCATACAGATAAATCAACCAAATAAGTTACTAAACCTACTCTTTCTATGATCATAATCTTTGAAGAAACTACAACTATTATTTTACCATTAATACTATCTTTCTTGTTCATTGAAGCCTTATCCCACAAACTACGTGCTTCTACCTACAACTTTCATAAGATAAGTATCAAGAAATTATAGAACTGAATGATATCCAATCAAAACAATTACAATCCATATTAAAAATTATAAATCGATGCTCAATGTTGTAATTGCATTGACAACAAGGCTAGCCATCTGATATATAAAAGCACTGAACTATTAATTTTGGAAATTGATAATATGTACATCTTTACATTAATTTTTTATTTTGAGCTGATGAAGCTTAGGGCTCAAATATAATTCTATGCTAATTAGGATTTCAGGTTATTTCCATGGCTTGGAAGGCCTGCACTGGCCACTTACAACAATGCTTATTTGGTGCAGATTTGAATAATTGATGAAATTGTCCCAACAATGCCAAATACAATAATCAAGGCATCACCAAGGATCCATATCAAATAAAACTCATTCCAACAAGCATGCAAATGAAAGAGAGCAGGAAACAAAAATCCTAAAGTACAACCAATATTTCTCCCAATCAAAGACAAAAAATATGCAAATGAAGGGAAAAGAATTGATACTATTTTTATTGAGAAAATCGTCACAGATTTGATGATGAAGGAAAAATACCTTCTGATAAACCTCCCTTCTATGACTTCATAAAAATGACTAAGAATTAGTGGAAACGTAATATACCCCTCTTGTTGCACTTCCAAAAATCAATATACCCCCATAAATGACAACAATGAAGACAAATGCAACCCCCAAAACTCCACCAAAACTATGTTTTTTCTCCATTGCTAATTCAAGGGGAAAAATCATGATTACCCCTTCAAATGCATAGATTTCTACACCCACTCCAAAAGGAATAGCAGAGAATCTAGTGAAGGAATTAACATCGCAACCCGCAGTACTCAAAATGGACAACACATCTTGCATCACAACAGTCAGCATGGCAAAAATGTCAACAATATCTACAAAAATACTAAAAGGGGCCAGATGGGTAAGGGTTCGAATCCCACTCATGAAAATATCCAATGGGAAGATGGCCCATATGAAGCCTACCTTCCTGGTAACACCCAACAGGGTAGACAAATAGACTCCATGGGGATTCAAAGGGGATTCTTGGGAATTGGGATAGGCCCAAGGTTTGGATCCTGTAAACATGTAAGATACAGTATTCCCCATGAATATGATATAACTGACACAGACTCCTTCCATTCAAAGGACCACCATGAAAACCACCATGGATTTCCTTGTACTTCCATATACAACAAAGCCCAGATCTCCAAAGTTGTCTATTTTATGGAATCCTTGCCTTTTGAGGGCTCTCTTAGACCACAACAACAACATCATGCCATAATATTCAATAAATGCCACCAATGTCATATAAATTAGGCATGAGAGCCATCCAACCTTCATGAAAGTATAGGGAAATACCAACACTCATGCTCCTACAATTGATATTAACATATTCTCGAAGGAAAGACAACTCAAGTACACTAAATAATAAGTATTCCTTTGGATGGAACTAATTAATTCATGTAGATATCTTATCATTTGAATAGATATTGGCATAGTGTCATGAATTTTTTATTATAGTTTGTTTCACATAACAAAAGGGAACAAGTCACCAATCAATGAGAACTTCAAAATCTAGATTGGTTGCATTTTTGTTAGGTAAATATCCTCCATATAGGAAACAAATTCTCAAACCAACAGTTGCAGTGGTGCAGATTAATATATTTCAAGAGCCCTGAAAAGTTCAAACGTGGGTGCAACTGGGAAAGAATGTAATGGCAACTTGTGAGGGGAAGGAAGAAGAACTGCATGCAATTTTGGTGACATCGTCATACTAATAAAAAATTCCATGATCATAAAACTAGTCTAGAAATGAAACAAAATCGAAAATACTAAAAACTAGAATATAATAGAGTACAATTGAATGGTACCACCAATAAGCTAACATAGTTCCACGTTTCAAAAGTTAACATACCATGGCTGCTATGGTGAAATTAATAGTCGTGACAAAAGTTGCAGAGAGGGAACTAGGAATCAATTTAAGAAGAAAGTTGCAGCCCTAGCTATGGTCGACAAGTCTGTTCATAAAAACCATCGAGATCCAACAAAGGATATATTTTTTAGGATGGAAGAGAAATTTTCCAACATATCTCACAATATGCCCCTCCTCATGGTGAATCCAGCAATCAAGCTTAGACCATTCGAAGAGGTTAGAGGCTTTAGCTCTAAGATCCTATTAGAAGAGAAATCGAGAGATAATGAAGACCCAAAAAAGGAGTTGAGGAAAGGCCCGAGAAAGAGAAACCTAGTTCGACTGTCATTAACCATTCATAGTCCCTATTCATGATGGAAGCAAAAGTGGACATAAATTTATACCAAGATGAGATCAATGCATTAAAACTAAATCATTGGTTACAACAAAAAAATTATTTCAGTGTTTACAATATAGATGAGGAGAAAAAAATATATTTTCCAAACTGAAGTTATAGGGCCATGATTTAACCTGGTTGGAAAGTCACATAGAGACACTTAGGCTAGAGGTTGATACACTAGAAACTAAGTGGGAGGATTTCAAAACCCTCATTAAGTCCTAGTTATATCTTATTGGGTATGTAGAAGACCAATGGTTCCATTGGAATTACTTCAGGAAAAGGTAGGGGCAGAGTGTACACAATTACACTACTGATTTTGAAAATATAGCCATCATGTTGGGTATCTCTCCCAAAAGCCTAGATGTAGTCCTCAAGTATTTGGGGGGTCTACATAGTCATATACAAAACAAAGTGATGATTTTCAAGCCAAGGATAGTGGATGAGGCATGTGTATAGGCATAGTATCTATAACAAATAAACCACAAGAAAGGGTAGCCAAGTGGTTCCAAGAATAAAGAGCACTAGGAAGCTTCCAAGGAGGGGAAGATGAAGTGGAGGGAGGGGGGGATGATAAAAAGAATACAACCATTGTGTTGGGATAGGAATTTAACCATAGAGTAGAACGAAGATCTGAGAGTAGTGGTGGTGTCTAGACACCGTTGCACTGAAGCACAAGCAAACTCCATGAGAGCACAAATGATATATGTCCCAATGATAATAGACAAATCACAAGGATAATTTATAAATAGGTTCCATACATGGACCAAACCAACAATCATAAGATGTAGTTGATCATACTTTTCCATAAAAAGTGGATCTGAGATCCCAAGTGGACAGGATCAACCATCAATTTAGTCAGTGGTCGACCCAAATATTTGGTCAACTCACTTAACCGACAAGATGAGGTTTACAATGGAACCCAATGTTCCAACACCCCTCCATAAACCCAACTTAGAGGAAAACAAATTACATAGCTTTCCCCTAGGAATTTGTTCTGACTGCAAAAGATGATCAAATATAGTACAAAAAAACTCTTGAATAATTTTGATCACCATTAATCCTAATCAAGAAAAATAAATGCAGACATCCATTGCAAAATATGTTTTCCAAACATAGTCCCAATCGGTCAGTCAACTAGGCAACAAAACAACACAAGCTAGTCATTTAGTCGATTAGATAAGAAATGCACCAATACAATCAGTCTCTATCAATCCAATAGTCTATGTGAGGATAGATAGTCTCTTTATCAAAACAGTCTTTGTATCAGGTACAATAAGAAGAAGTACAACTCCCAACAACACAATCAAGCATGATTCAGTCGGTCCCAACAAATCCATCTTGATTCAACAAGAAGCACTTGAGTCAACAATACAACACATCATTTGGGTTACACATGGACAACTTCAAGTAATCCTCCCTAAACACAACTAAGGGATCAAAGTATCAACAATAGATATTCATCGAAACACTAATCGATGGACAACAACTAGTCAAAACTCAATCGACCAATATCCCAGTCAACCATAATGTTGGGTCGAACTTGATTCGATCACTTCAAAGAAATCAATATGAAAGAGGAACATTACATGATTGTACAGTATAAAATACACAATGGTAATATTTCCTCAAAAATATGGATATATTTTCCCATGACCATTCATTAATCCAACCACAATCTATCTTGGTAGTCGGTATTGGTCCACAGTTCTATCTTTCATGTTGCTTCTGCAAATATTGGAAAGCATGATTGTTATTTCTTCGATGGCAAGGATGACGATAAGGACGATAGTTGTGTCTTGGATGATCAATATAATATGTCTTAGGTTCTGGTGTACTCTCAAGAGTATAAAAACTTGACATATCAACAACAATATTCTCATATTATGGAATGTTAGGAATAACCATTTCATCAATCAATTTAGCACAATCAAGAATAGATTTCTCTTTGGGAAAATTAGTCTGAACTCCACCTCCAACAACTAAAACTTCCTTGGTTGCAGAAAGGCCAGGATTAGGAAACGTGGAAACAACATTATCATTCCCAAGACCTATTCTTGGTGACTTCATATAGGTGATATAGGAACAACAATACCATGTCCATTCTTCCCAAGTCCTCCTCCAATTTATCTCATCTTGTTAAGCAGTTGAGACCTTATACCTGTAGTGCATTTTTAAAATTTAGGAGAAACATTACAATAATTAGTCTTGATACATAAATCAACAACATATTTCTTATAAAGAGCATCAAGGGTTAAAGAAAGAACATGTGATCCTTGTGGCTCAACATCAACAATCTTCTTCTCAACATTTTGTAGTCGTCGAACTTCAGCTTCAAGGTTTTGTTTACAATCCTACAAGCCTTGAATAGTCTCATCCTTATCGGTTAGCTACATAAATATGGCATCATAATCTTATTTCAAAGCCTGATATTCATCAAAAAGACGATTTCTATCTTCTTAAAGAGGAGCATACTCTTCATGAAGCTCATCAATAGAGGCCTATAAATGGGCAACTTTGTTTGCTAGTTGAGTATTGGATTCTTCCAGTTGACGAATGTTTGTCTTCAAGACAACATTTTCTATATGAGAAAGGGTTTTCATTTCCTTCTCAATATCATTGAAAATATATGTTTTAGTAACAAATTCATCTACCAGGTCCTCAAAAATAGTCTTCATTGTTCATTTTAGGTCAAACACATTCCTAGATTTCTCATCAAACCACTGCAAAATGCTAGTTTGAAAAAGAGCAGCCTCATCTTCCAAATGGGTATGGGTTGTCTCCAATTCATTCTTCAATTATTGATCCTCAGTATACAACTATGCAATGAATTTATGCAAATCAGTGACCTCTGTGTGAAATCGATTATGAGAATCTTCCAATGCAATATCATTTTTCTCACGAATCTCCTGTAATTTTTGAAGCACCAGAAGTTCATCTTCATCAAGTATGCCCATATTCAATTCAAGGAAAGAAACAAGGCACTTAATCTCCAAATGAAATGGGTTGATGAGGAATTCAACCACAAACAATAAGTTTCGCTTCACCAGTCAATTTTATGAGCTCCAAGAAGTAATTGATCACAAACAAGTGGAAATGGGTCATCTTCAAAGAGAAAGTCAAACATGAGAGTGAGTCAATCTGAATCAAGGCCAAATAAAATTTTCACACTTGATGCGAGAGAAACTGATTAAATAAAAAGGTGTACGTATCCACCCTTCAATTGATCTGTGGAGCCACAAGAAAAAATAAAAGTCGGCAAACTCAGAGAACTATGAAAAAAATTTCACAGGTCAATCTCAATAAACAAATACATATCTCTAGACAAGTGAGAGTGTCAGTTAGTCAAACCCCATTTCAATTGGAAACAAAGATAGTAGGGACAAGCCAAGAGTTTCAATCCATGAGGGTTTGTTCAATTCAACCAATACCACGAGTCGAACATGCACCAATTGACCAATAGTAGTCGAGTTAAGAGTGGTCCTTTGTTTGGGAGAGTGGGCTTGAGCCAATTGAAGAATCAATTTTGGTCACTATCGAGCCAATTGAGGCAAGGAAAAACTCAATCTGCCTTCACGTCGTGTTCATGAGTTGATGGTTTCCTCCCAGCTAAAGGAGAGAGTGTAACAGTTGATGCAATGACTTATCCTTTTTTTAGATCTCTTGTACATCGAGCAAAAGAGAGTCAATTGTCGACTCCAGGTCAAATTCCTCTCCTCTAGTAAACAAGAAAAGTAGACAAGCACTAGAACCCTCCTTTGTTAGTCGAGTAAAATTTATTTTCCATAGCTAGGGCATCATGCGAATGAGTCATTTTCTTTACCAAGTGTGGGTTGAAGCCAAATGAGATGCACCACTGGAGTGTTTTTTTCTGGTCAGATGTCAACTAGCTGATTCGAGTGGACGACTCCACTTTCTCATCCAATTTTCCAATCCTTAATCGTACCTTCTGGTCGAATGAGCTCATAATCAAAATCTTGGAAAAACTATTCATAGAAACAACTACTAGCAATGAATAATTCCATGATGTATGCAATTGACGGATCTAGAGTCAACATTATCCAAATCGATGCACCAACACAAACCCAATCACGACAAAAGAATGGGGTATCATGGCCAAAAAGAGATCAAAGGTGCAGTAGACAATCAATACAGATCAAGGAGGATTCAATAGTGTCTCATTCGCATTCGAGTCTTCTATGTGAAGCCGAGATCAAAAATACGATAGCTTTGATACCATGTTGGGACAAGCATTTAACCATGGAGGAGAATGGAGATTCAAGAGAAGTGGTGGTGTCGATAGACACCGTTTCACTGAAGCACAAGCACACTCCATGAGAGTGAAAATGGGGTCTCTCTCGATGATAATAGACTGACCATAAGGATCATCTATAAATAGGTTATAGTCATGGACCAAACCAACAGTCATGGGATGTAGTCAGTTCTATCTATCCATAAAAAATGCATCTAGGATTCTACGTGGAAATGATCAACAATCAATTTAGTTGGTTATTGACCCAAATATTTGGCCAAATCACTTAATCAACAAGGTGAGGTTTATGATGGAACCCAATGTTCCAACACATTACAAATATATGAAAGGATCCTAGCAACCATCATATCAATTGCAATATTTATGGTCACACTGAGGAAAAGTGTTGGAAACTAAATCTTGAGTTGAACCCGAAGAACCATAAAAAAGATGGAAAGAAAAATAATCTTCAAGCTATAGATTCAAGCAATCAGGTCAAAAGTAGCTCCAATATGGATGAGAATATTTTCTAAAAATTAGTGCAGAAGGAGGTTATTTTGAGTATCCTTCAACACCATGAAGAGAAGGAGATACCCAAACTATTCCATGTCAACATCTCGGTCAAGAAGACCAAGATAAATGCTTTGTTCAACTCCAGTTCCCAGTCTAATCTCATAGTAGTGGATCTGGTCAGCAATCTTGGATTGGAGGTTCATGATCATTCTAACCATTGTGTTGGGTAAAAAAGGGTGAAAATATCAAGGTAGTAAAACATTGTTAAGCCCTAATATTGGCTCATTACCCCTTAATTGGGGCATATTAGATTAGTAATGTTATTTTATTTATGTCAGCTTTAGGCCATTAGTTGTAATTTAGATTAGTAATGTTATTTTAATTATGTCTGCTTTAGGCCATTATTTGTAATTATTCCTCCTAGTCTCCTATATATACCAAGGAGACATTTTCATTTTGAATCATCTTGTACTTGAACATTTAAGTGGGGTAAAAGGAGGTTGCCCCTTCGAAGAGGCTTATTATCTGAAGTTATCATTTTTTCAAGGTGTTGAGTACTTTTCCTGAGGTTTTTCTATGCTATATTGATGTTTGGTTCTTAACATATGGTTTCAGAGCTCAAGGTCTTGGGGTTTCGCTGCTACATCTGAGACACCGTGGAATTTTTTCTATAAATTGTTTTCTACAACGTTTCAGAAGGAATGGCTTGGAGGGTATTTAGAAGACGGATCAAGGTACGTTGGGTTAAAAATTCATCTCCTGAGGCCTTATACTTTCGGAGATACAGCCTGTACAAGATAGGGTTCTGGAATCATCCTGAAAGGAGTCATTGTGGAATTTTTTCTATACAAACGTTTCTATAACGTTTCAGACCCTGAAATCCGGCGACCATTTACATAAATTCGTATTTTATCTTTGGTAAAAAATTCAGCTTTTGGGTCATCTTAAATTTGTAGATACACCCTGTGTAAGACAGGGTATCTGACTAGCCCTATTGACTAGTCTCAAGAAGGTGTTCCAGGTAAAACAATCATAAATTCTTCCTAGAGTATCCAAATTGTGTGGGACTGGTTTCATTGGATCGTGGACAGTCTGTAGTATTTTGGGTGCGAGTTTCAGAATTTATATCAATTATTTTGTGCGGGGCACACTATACAAGTGAGATCTCCTAGAAAGGACAAAAATCAGCAAGTTGTGGGGAAGTTACCATAAATTCCACTTGGCACATCCAATTTTGATCAGACCTGTGGCATTGCAGAGAAGAAATATCATAGAATTACATAAGAGAAAGTTTCATACCCAGAAGGGACAAAAATTGGGAGATACAACAGAAGAAATATTGTCTAGCAGAACCACCTCAAAATCAAGGCTCAAAAGTGATACTTGGCCAACATGCCACCCAAAAAGGGAACTTCTACAC
>ML778312.1:1128066-1144849 GCA_009831015.1 Picea engelmannii
TTTAGGGTTAGTGTTTATGTATCTTATTGTTATAAACATGAGTTTCCTCCCTATATTATATATACCATAACTTATCATTTATCAATATAACAATCAACTTCAAGATTTTATTCATGGAGATTTCTTCCTTCATTTAATTGAATCAGTAAGTGCTAGCCAACCATTAGGTTTGCAAGTATCCCAACCATTATTGTCACTGTTATATTATTTTCAATTTATGCAAGTGTGATCCCTTTTGGGTACTAGGGATGTAACAAGTGGTATCAAAGCTTCAATCAAGCTTTGTTGTTGTTTTTTTGTTAGTTCTTAAAAATAAAAGAGAGAAGAAAATGACAATCAATTACTATTATTTCATTGATCGAGGTTGAGTTTCAAGAGCAATTCCATATCTTTATCAATGAAAAGAGAGAGAGACATTATAGCTACAATTGAAGGGAAAAGGGTATGTGGATTCCATAAACCTAGAATATTATGGAATCCACATACCCTTTTCCATAGAATATACTAACTAGATCCAAAAACCAAAGACATGAAATATGGTACTACACATATAATATATTATCAAGGAAAAAAAAAGCTACATGAAATTTGGACATTTGAACAAAAATTTACAAGTTAAATGAGTACATCAATAAATAAAAAACATACTAACCTTGCAAGTTCAAAATCCAAGCTATGTAGATCAAGAATTGGATTTGTTCAACCGGTGGGTGATGGAAAAAATAAACAGCTCAAACAAAAGCCAAGAAGAGTGTCTCAACTATAGCAATTGTATCGCAAAGTCTCTTAAAGTCAGGTATATATAGATCAAATAGTCAACTAGCCATTAACACCGACCAATGAGATAGGCAAAATTTTCGTCATTATTGCCACAAAAGTTCATTTTTATTGCCACGAACTTCCATGGAAATAGCGACGAAAATCCCAACTAGGTCAAAATAACCTTTTTGTGGATATTGCGACGAAATTTCATGGCAATATCGACGAAAATCTTGCCCTATTTAAAAAAAAGATGAAACTAATGGAAACGTGGAAAAATTTCGTGGAATAATCCACCCATATGTACTAGTGTTTCCATCTTCTGCCATTTCTCCCACTTGAACCAGGAACCCTCTTTTCCTATGAGTTACATTTCACTCTGATACCAGTTGTTAGAAAAATAGGATCGCAGAGCAATAAAATAAAACAAATGCAGAAATAAAACACAAAAGATACATAATACAAGAGATACATAGATATACATGGTTCACCCAGTGTGGGCTACGCCCACCAAAGAAATTGTCAGTTCCTTCCTTTATTATTATCCAGAAAATGAAGGGATAATACCTACAACACACCCACTGTAACTTCCTCTTCTTTCTCTCACAATCTTCTCTCTTAGAATACAATATTCACACACATACATAGTTGTAATACAATTTCCTCATAAAAGAGGGTTGCCTTCTAAGGAAAAAAACTCTAAAATAAATTCTACTGTTAGATTTGCAACCTTATAATGAACAATCCATATTGACCACTAGATTTTCGGCCGCCCCTGGACCCCCCTGGTGATAATTGTGGGGGGGGAATCCCCCCCACACCCATTAGGGAATGGGGTCCAAGAATGGCTCAAGCAAACATCTGAATCAAGAAGATAATCAGACTCTACAACCAACACCTAGGAATATATTATAAATAATCTTTATCAAAAGTGCATTCTAATTTTTACCCAGAATTGAAATACATAAAACTTAGGAAAGTAGCACCAAGTACATAAATATGAAACTCAAATAACATCATTTTTTATTACTCTAGAAAATATACATAAAACTTAAAAACTTACCCTTCATCTAGTGCTTCCAAGTCTAAAAAATTGAATCAATAATACATATTCTCCTACCTTCTCTTTTATAGATTAAGAGGTACAATGAATGTGGATAGATGCACAACAATGCCTTAACTAAAATAAATCTAAACTCTATATCTTCTCTTAGCCTTGGGATTAGTACCATCAACCTACATCATGAACTATTCATAAGAAGTTGCACCCATAGCCTTGGAATTAGTACCGTCAACCTACATAATGAACTATTCTTAAGAAGGTGAACCCATTACAGAAGAGTGCAAGTCTGCATGAATCTTTGTTCTACGTCGGATCTGCACCCATCTATTCTGGGTAACTTTACACATGCAAAGCGTTGTAACAAATGTGTGTGAAACTACTAAACTACTAACTAAAGCAAATTTAGAAATAGAATGAACTGTGAAATATAAAAAGTTTAGAAATAGAAATGAATTGATATTAAAAGTATCTAAACTAACTGAGGATGGTGCATACATGCTTTTGACATGCATGTGTCCTCTATCTCTCTCTCCTACATAAATTCCCATACAATATCTCTTATTGATGTACGATATTGTTGAAGGAGGGATTGATGTTTTTTTCATTAAGGATGGTGTATGCACCTTCTCTACATGCACCCAGATCTTCTTTGCTCTCGGTTGCCAGTTATGGCACTCTGTTGGACACATTCTAAGGTGCTAAAAGTCCAACAGATATTTTGTTCAGAATTATTAGCATCATCCCTTATAATAAGCATATGTATGTTTATTATGTAGGTGGAGGAATTAGATATTTACTTCTTGGGGCCTTCCTATATAAAGATATATGCATCTTAAACTCTACTCATAGAGTGTAAGGACTGTAAGCAAAAAAGTACATGCATATGTACACATCTCTATCCTAGATTATTGGATTCATTATGTCCCGCTAAAATGAATGTAGAGCCCAACAGGAACAAGTGGAATATCTCTTTGGACCATACTAATGGTAGTCATTTGTGGAAATTGGTGGGCAGGGATAGCTTTAGTAGTTTCAGTTGGGTAGTTCCAAGTGAAACTTACATTCCACAATCCCATCAACTTCCACAATTTTTCTTGAAGGTCCAAGGCATCCCATACTTACTCTTAGAAGTGACACTCAGAAAAAACTATAGGTTACGTGACCATAACTTGTTTCAACAACTGAAACTCCTGGATTAAATAATTTCACTTTTTATTTAAGCTCTATTCATAGAGAAATCCACTAAGAATGCCTCTAGTAAAAAAGGTTAAAAAAATAACTCAACCAGAGGGCATAAGGTACCTTGATTCATATCTTGGCATTGCCTCCTTTGCAGAATGTCACTCCTCTTATAACTCTGCTCTATACCATCATGGGCATGGACCATTATTACAGTCCATTGATAGAAACCATAATATTGCTTCCTTGCTGCCACTGACAACATTCAGTTTTTTCTATTGTCTAAAACTAGTGTCACTCTCGAGTCTATCTATTGAACTACAAAATCTTAGTCCCTAGATTTTTATAATTCTTTATGCAGTAACATATATGAGAAGAGATGATAATTGGTTAAGGATTGCATACACATAAATCAACCAAATAAGTTACTAAACCTACTCTTGCTATGATCATAATCTTTGAAGAAACTACAACTATTATTTTACCATTAATACTATCTTTCTTGTTCATTGAAGCCTTAGCCCACAAACTACGTGCTTCTACCTACAACTTCCATAAGATAAGTATCAAGAAATTATAGAATTGAATGATATCCAATCAAAACAATTACAATCCATATTAAAAATTATAAATCGATGCTCAATGTTGTAATTGCATTGACAACAAGGCTAGACATCTGATATATACAAGCACTGCACTATTAATTTTGGAAATTGATAATATGTACATCTTTACATTATTTTTTTATTTTGAGTTGATGAAGCTCAGGGCTCAAATATAATTCTATGCTCATTAGGATTTCACGTTATTTCCATGGCTTGGAAGGCCTGCACTGGCCACTTACAACAATGCTTATTTGGTGCAGATTTGAATAATTGACGAAATTGTCCCAACAATGCCAAAATTAATGCCAAATACAATAAGCAAGGCATCAACAAGGATCCATATCAAATATAACTCATTCCAACAAGCATGCAAATGAAAGAGAGCAGGAAACAAAAATCCTAAAATACAACCAATACTGCTCCCAATCAAAGACAAAAAATATGCAAATGAAGGGAAAAGAATAGATACTATTTTTATTGAGAAAATCGTCGCAGATCTGATGATGAAGGAAAAATACCTTTTGATAAACCTCCCTTCTAGGACTTCATAAAAATGATTAAGAATTAGTGGAAACATAATATACCCCTCTTGTTGCACTTCCAAAAATCAATATACCCCCATAAATGACAACAATGAAGACAAATGCAACCCCCAAAACTCCACCAAAACTATGTTTTTTCTCCATTGCTAATTCAAGGGGAAAAATCATGATTACCCCTTCAAATGTATAGATTGCTACACCCACTCCATAAGGAATAGCATAGAATCCAGTGAAAGCATTAACATCGCAACCCACAGTACTCAAAATGGACAACACATCTTGCATCACAACGGTTAGCATGGCAGAAATGTCAACAATATCTACAAAAATACTAAAAGGGACCAGATGGGTAAGGGTTCGAATCCCACTCATGAAAATATCCAATGGTAAGATGGCCCATATGAAGCCTACCTTTCTGGTAACACCCAACAAGGTAGACAAATAGACTCCATGGGGATTCTTGGGAATTGGGATTGGCCCGGGGTTTGGATCCTGTAAACATGTAAGATAGAGCATTCCCCATGAATATGATATAACTAACACAGACTCCTGCCATGCAAAGGACCACCATGAAATCCACCATGGCTTTCCCTGTACTTCCATATACAACAAATCCCATATCTCCAAAGTTGTCTATTTTATGGAATCCTTGCCTTTTGAGGGATCTCTTAGACCACAACAACAACATCATGCCATAATAGTCAATTCATGCCACCAATGTTAGTACAATTAGGCCTAAGAGCCATCCAAACTTCATGAAAGTATAGGGAAATACCAACAGTCATACTCCTACAATTAATATTAAGATATTCCCAAAGGAAAGATAGCTCAAGTACACTAAAGAATAAGTCTTCCTTTGGATGGAACTAATGAATTCATGTAGATATCTTATCATTTGAATAGATATTGGCATAGTGTCATGACTTTTTTATTACAGTCTGTTTCACATAAAAAAAGGGAACAAGTCACCAATCAATGAGAACTTCAAAATCTAGATTGGTTGCATTTTTGTTAGGTAAATATCCTCCATATAGGAAACATATTCTCAAACCAACAGTTGCAGTGGTGCAGATTAATATATTTCAAGAGCTCTGAAAAGTTCAAACGTGGGTGCAACTGGGAAAGAATGCAATGGCAACTTGTGAGGGGAAGGAAGAAGAACTGTATGCAATTTTGGTGACATCGCCATACTAATAAAAAATTCCATGATCATAAAACTAGTCTGGAAATGAAACAAAATTGAAAATACTGAAAACTAGAATATAATAGAGTACAATTGAATGGTACCACCAATAAGCTAACATAGTTCCACGTTTCAAAAGTTAACATACCATGGCTACATGGTGAAATTCATAGTCGTGACAAAAGTTGCAGAGAGGGGTCAAAATCCACTTACCCAATATTAAGGTGTTGCGGGATGGAAACCAAAAATGTTGACACAGAGTGACTGGGAAGATGGCAAGAACTCAACGCTTTCTCCTTCTATAATTTGCAAATTTTGACAATAGAATTTTGAGTTGGCCTTTAAAGATTTCAAGCTAGGCATGGTTGAATATTTCAAGCTAGGCATAGCATATTTCAAGCTAGGTAAGGTGTTGCGAACCACTTGGATCTATTAATATTATGAATCACCATCAAATTGGGGAAACATTTTCCAAAACCGGCGGGAGAATTCATGTAAAAACTCCAAATCGGGGGTGTTCTCTGTAAAAAATACAAATTGGTGGGAGAAAAAGACATAAGGCCAATGGCCATTCCCAAATCGAGGCGAATCATGGTCCTTGGCCCTATGAAAAATCTAAAATTGTGGGCGAAACATCTAGAAGGCCAAGGCCATTCCCAAGTCGGGGGCAGGGGCGAATGGGAGGAAATATAGGTTTTCAATCTTACATGTTGGGAGAAAACCTTGGAAGATCAATGGCTACTCCCAGAAATTGGGTGAAAGGGAGGATCGACCACCATTTTTCCAAGGCGAAAATGAAATTAGTCTCCATCTAAATTGGGGATAAATATATAATTAATATATTTTTTTAAATAAAGGGGGGGAGAATTGGGATTAATATGTTTTTTTTTTTAATATTTAAAATTCTCCCTACCAAAATTTGAAGTGGCTAAATTTCTCCTATGGGCGAAATTTTGCCCCTAAAATTTTCCTTCGTTAAATACTAGGTGTTGAAGGAAAATCTCCCTGCGGACAGGTAGATCTCCTCAAAGAGCTAGACTCTTAACTCTAAGACAGAAAGTGCTTATCATGTCCACTGACTTCCTTTTAGATCTAGGTGGACTAGTGTGTGAGAAGGAAGGAGAAAAGAGGTACCTTTTACCGGTGTTTGTCCCTGCACGCTCTGAATTGAGCTCCAATCTTTCGCTCTTCGATAAGCCCTGTAGACAAACAAAGTACGAACACTTCCTACTCTATCAAGATTAGTCCGAAATAGATCTATCTACTTAAAGAGACAAATTCATGTAAGATTGAACATGAATTAGAAAGAAACAGGCCAAGCAAATTATATTAATGAGGACGAAAGATTGCTTACAGCCATAGATGAATTGCAGCAGTTTTGCCAAGTCCTCCTTGTCCACCCCTTGCTCAAAAGATCCACAATCTGAATGACGATAACTTCACTGATTGCTCCCTATGAGACCATAGGTTTCATGCTTCCAATTCTTCTATGTTCTAGCACCACTTATAAGATCATAAGTTTGGTGTGATTCTCCTTTTTTTAGTCCCCTTTCACCATTAGAAAGCTTGCTTATATAGCCTTGGAGAGGCTCAACAACTTGAGATATCCTTGGGGAAGGTGAGGATTTTCCTCCTTCAGTTGAGGATATGCCCTAAGATCATGGATGGACTAGGGATTCGAGCTCAACTGCCTTCTAAGAATGAAAAGATTCTTCCCCCATTCATCTCAACAACTCAACTGTTGCCTAAAATAGGTAGCGCTCCCTCAAAAGGGCACTCGGAGCTCTATAGCGCTCCCTAGTAGGATTTAGGGGAGCGCCAGCGCTCCTAAGGGTAGGAGCGCTCCTGCAGAAGGGAAACAGAGCTTTATAACGCTCCCAGACAATGTAAGCGGGGAGCACCAGCACTCCCAGAAGAGGTATAGGGGAGCGCTCCCCTCCAAAAACTCAGTTTTTGAGTTGCTTTCAGGTGGAAAAAGGTTTGTAAGCCTGCTGACTCATTTATCCTCTTCCAAATCAAATGTTTGAGGTGTTTCAAGTGTCCTTCTCATGTCATTATAGGCATGACATAGACATCATGGCAGCATGCTTTCTTTGACACTTGTGAGCAACATGCGACACTTGCGACCTTGTGAGCAAAATGTGACACTTGCGACCTTTGTAATGATGACACTTGCGACACTATCAAAGTGAGTATTTTTTATGTGTAACACTAGGCTGATAGGATGAGAAGGGGTTTCATTCTTTTGCATTGTATTTTGTTCCATAGCTCAACAAAACATCTAAGAGTGGCATTTTGTGAGAATAACAGAGGAGGAGGATAATTATGTAACATTTGTTCAGGCCACGGTGTCAAAAGGTAACTCCATAGTGAGTTCCCATTCCATTGTATGTGCATTTTATAACCAAAGCAAAGAGATATTAACACAAGCCTCACCTTCTAGCTAGGTTTTCTCCCATATTTGGTTTCCTTGGTCAAATCTTGTGTTCGTTTGTGTGGATGGTGTGTATTTTGTGCATGTTCTTTAATTTTTATATTTTAGTTATTTATTAAATTCAAACAAATCTAGTAATTAATTAATCTGGGATCTAAGGAAATAAACTGCAAAAAAATGAGATTTCATAATAGTTTAAGATTTGTTGTAACGAAGTGTTCCATTGGAATACCCATGACAATTTACACATCATAATGGTATCAAAGCGAGGTTTTTTGGGGGTATTTTTTGTGGGAAGTTGCAGAGAACTAGGAATCAATTTAAGAAGAAAGTTGCAGCCCTAGCCATGGTCGACAAGTCTATTCATAAAAACCATCGAGATCCAACAAAGGATATATTTTTTAGGATGGAAGAGAAATTTTCCAACATATCTCACAATATGCCCCTCCTCATGGTGAATCTAGCAATCAAGATTAGACCATTCGAAGAGGTTAGAGGCTTTAGCTCTAAGATCCTATTAGAAGGGAAATCGAGAGATAATGAAGACCCAAAAAAGGAGTTGAGGAAAGGCCCGAGAAAGAGAAACCTAGCTCGACTGCCATTAACCATTCATTGTCCCTATTCATGATGGAAGCAAAAGTGGACATAAAGTTATACCAAGGTGAGATCAATGCATTAAAACTAAATCATTGGTTACAACAAAAAAATTATTTCAGTGTTTACAATATAGATGAGGAGCAAAAGATATATTTTCCAAACTGAAGTTATAGGGGCATGATTTAACCTGGTTGGAAAGTCACATAGAGACACTTAGGCTAGAGGTTGATACACAAGTAACTAAGTGGGAGGATTTCAAAACCATCATTAAGTCCTAGTTATACCTTATTGGGTATGTAGAGGACCAATGGTTCCATTGGAATTACTTTAGGAAAAGGCAGGGGCAGAGTGTACACAATTACACCACTGATTTCAAAAACATAGCCATCATGTTGGGTATCTCTCCCAAAAACCTAGATGTAGTCCTCAAGTATTTGGGGGGTCTACATAGTCATATACAAAAAAAGTGATGATTTTCAAGCCAAGGATAGTGGATGAGGCATGTGTATAGGCATAGTATCTAGAACAAATAAACTACAAGAAAGGGTAGCCAAGTGGTTCCAAGAATAAAGAGAACTAGGAAGCTTCCAAGGAGGGGAAGATGAAGTGGAGGGAGGGGGGGATGATAAAAAGAATACAACCATTGTGTTGGGATAGGAATTTAACCATAGAGGAGAACGAAGATCCGAGAGTAGTGGTGGTGTCTAGACACCATTGCACTGAAGCACAAGAAAACTCCATGAGAGCACAAATGATATATGCCCCGATGATAATAGACCAATCACAAGGATAATTATAAATAGGTTCCATACATGGACCAAACCAACAATCACGGGATGTAGTTGATCGTACTTTTCCATAAAAAGTGGATCTGGGATCCCAAGTGGAGAGGATCAACCATCAATTTAGTCAGTTGTCAACCCAAATATTTGGTCAACTCACTTAACTGACAAGGTGGGGTTTACAATGGAACCCAATGTTCCAACACCCCTCCATAAACTCAACTTAGAGGAAAACAAATTACATAGCTTTCCCCTAGAAATTTGTTTTGACTGCAAAAGATGATCAAATATGGTACAACAACACTCTTGAATAATTTTGATCACCATTAATGCTAATCAAGAAAAATAAATGCAGACATCCATTGAAAAATATGTTTTCCAAACATAATCCCAGTCGGTCAGTCAACTAGGCAACAAAACAACACAAGCTAGTCAATTAGTCGACTAGATAAGAAATGCACCAATACAATTAGTCTCTATCAATCCAATAGTCTATGTGAGGATAGATAGTCTCTTTATCAAAACAGTCTTTGTATCAGGTACAATAAGAAGAAGTACAACTCCCAACAACACAATCAAACATGGTTCAGTTGGTCCCAACAAATCCATCTTGATTCAACAAGAAGCACTTGAGTCAACAAGTCAACACATCATTTGGGTTACACATCAACAACTTCAAGTACTCCTCCCTAAACACAATTGAGGGATCAAAGTATCAACAATAGATATTCATTGAAGCACTAATCGATGGACAACAACTAGTCGAAACTCAATCGACCAATATCCCAGTCAACTATAATGTTGGGTCGAACTTGATTCGATCACTTCAAAGAAATCAATATGAAAGAGGAACATTACATGATTGTACAGTATAAAATACACAATGGTAATATTTCGTCAACAATTTGGATATATTTTCCCATGACCATTCATCAATCCAACCACAATCTATCTTGGTAGTCGGTATTGGTCCACAGTTCTATCTTTCATGTTGCTTCTGCAAAGATTGGAAAACATGATTGTTATTTATTTGATGGTGAGGATGACGATAAGGAACATAGTTATGTCTTGGATGATCAAAATAATATGGATTAGGTTCTAGTGTACTCTCAAGAGTATAAAAACCCGACATATCAACAACAATATTCTAAGATTATGGAATGTTAGGAATAACCATTTCATCAATCAGTTTAGCACAATCAACAATAGATTTCTCTTTGGGAAAATTAGTCTGAACTCCACCTGCAACAACTAAAACTTCCTTGGTTGTAGAAAGGCCAGGAGTAGGAAATGTGGAAACAACATTATCATTCCCAAGACCTACTCTTGGTGACTTCATATAGGTGATATAGGAACAACAATACCATGTCCATTCTTCCCAAGTCCTCCTCCAATTTATCTCATCTTGCTAAGCAGTCGAAACCCTATAGCTATAGTGTGTTTTTAAAATTTAAGAGAAACATTACAATAATTTGTCTTAATACATAAATCAACAACAGATTTCTTACAAAGAGAATCAAGGGTTAAAGAAATAACATGTGATCCTTGTGGCTCAACATCAACAATCTTCTTGTCAACATTTTGTAGTCGTCGAACTTCAGCTTCAAGGTTTTGTTTACAATCCTACAAGCCTTGAATAGTCTCATCCTTATCAGTTAGCTACATCAATATGGCATCATAATCTTATTTCAAAGCCTAATATTCATCAAAAAGACGATTTCTATCTTCTTGAAGAGGAGCATACTCTTCATGAAGCTCATCGATAGAGGCCTATAAATGGGCAACTTTGTTTGCTAGTTGAGTATTGGATTCTAAAAGTTGACGAATGTTTGTCTTCAAGACAACATTTTCTATATGAGAAAGGGTTTTCATTTCCTTCTCAATATCATCGACAATATATGTTTTAGTAACAAAATCATCTTCCAAATCCTCGAAAATAGTCTTCATTGTTCATTTTAGGTCAAAAACGTTCCTAGATTTCTCATCAAACCACTGCAAAATGCTAGTTTGAAAAAGAGCAGCCTCATCTTCCAAATGGGTATGGGTTGTCTCCAATTCATTCTTCAATTATTGATCCTCAGTATACAACTATGCAATGAATTTATGCAATTCAATGACCTCTGTGTGAAATCGATTATGAGATTCTTCCAATGCAATATCTTTTTTCTCACAAATCTCCTGTAATTTTTGAAGCACCAAGAGTTCATCTTCATCAAGCATGTCCATATTCAGTTAAAGGAAAGAAACAAGGCACTTAATCTTCAAATGAAATGGGTTGATGAGGAATTCAACCACAAACAATAAGTTTGGCTTCACCAGTCAGTGTTCTGAGCTCCAAGAAGTAATTGATCACAAACAAGTGGAAATGGGTCATCTTCAAAGAGAAAGTCAAACATGAGAGTGAGTCAATCTAAATCAAGGCCAAATAAAATTTCCACACTTGATGCGAGAGCAACTGATTAAAGAAAAAGGTGTATGTATCCACCCTTCAATCGATCTGGGGAGCCACAAGAAAAAACACATGTCGGTAAACTCAAAGAACTGTGAACAAAATTTCACAGGTCAATCTCAATAAACAAATACATATCTCTAGACAAGTGAGAGTGTTGGTTAGTTGAACCCCATTTCAATTGGAAACAAAGATAGTTGGGACAAGCCAAGAGTTTCAATCCATGAGGGTTTGGTCAATTCAACCAATACCATGAGTCGAACATGCACCAATTGACCAATAGTAGTCGAGTTAAGAGTGGTCCTTTGTTTAGGAGAGTGGGCTTGAGCCAATTGAAGAATCAATTTTGGTCACTATTGAGCCAAGTGAGGCAAGGAAAAACTCAATCTACCTTCACGTCGTGTTCATGAATCGATGGTTTCCTCCCAGCTAAAGGAGAGAGTGTAACGGTTGATGCAATGACTTATCCTTTTTTCAAATCTCTTGTACATCGAGAAAACGAGAGTTAATGGTCGACTCTAGGTCAAATTCCTCTCCTCTAGTCAACAAGAAAAGTAGACAAGCACTAGAACCGTCCTTTGTTAGTAGAGTAAAATTTATTTTCCATAGCCATGGCATCATGTGAATGAGTCATTTTCTTTACCAAGTGTGGGTTGAAGCCAAATGAGATGCACCACTGGAGTGTTTTTTTCTGGTCAGATGTCAACTAGTTGATTCGAGTGGACAACTCCAATTTCTCATCCAGTTGTCCAATCCTTAATCATACATTCTAGTCGAATGACCTCATAATCAAAATCTTGGAAAAAATATGCATAGAAATGACTACTAGTAATGAATAATTCCATGATGTATGCAATTGACGGATCCAGAGTCAACATTATCCAAATCGATGCACCAACACAAACTCAATCACGACAAAAGAATGGGGTATCATGGACAAAAAGAGATCAAAGGTGCAGTAGACAATCAATAGAGATCATGGAGGCTTCAATAGTGTCTCATTCTCATTTGAGTCTTCTATGCGAAGTCGAGATCAAAAATACCATAGCTCTGATACCATGTTGGGACAAGCATTTAACTGTGTAGGAGAATGGAGATTCAAGAGAAGTGGTGGTGTCGATAGACACCATTGCACTGAAGCACAAGCATGCTCCAAGAGAGTTCAAATGGGGTCTCTCTCAATGATAATAGACTGACCACAAGGATCATCTATAAATAGGTTATAGTCATGGACCAAACCAACAATCATAGGATGTAGTCAATTCTATCTATCGATAAAAATGCATCTAGGATCCTACATTGACATGATCAACAATCAATTTAGTTGGTCATTGACCCAAATATTTGGTCAAATCACTTATAACCGACAAGGTGAGGTTTATGATGGAACCCAATGTTCCAATACATTACAAATATGTGCAAGGATCCTAGCAACCATCATATCAATTGCAATATTTATGGTCACACTGAGGAAACGTGTTGGAAACTACATCCTGAGTTGAACCCAAAGAACCATAATAAGGATGGAAAGAAAAATAATCTTCAAGCCATAGATTCAAGAAATCAGGTCAAAAGTAGCTCCAATATGGATGAGAATATTTTATGAAAATTAGTGCAAAAGGAGGTTATTATGAGTATCCTTCATCACCATGAAGAGAAGGAGATGCCCAAACTATTCCACGTCAACATCTAGGTTAAGAAGACCAAGATAGATGCTTTGTTCAACTCTAGTTCCCAGGATAATCTCATAGTAGTGGATTGGGTCAACAAGCTTGGATTGGAGGTTCATGATCATTCTAACCCCTATCCATTGTGTTGGGTAAAAAAGGGTGAAAATATCAAGGTAGTGAAACATGCTAAGGTTAAATGTGTTGTAAGCGTATACTCTCTTCATGAGGTGGAATTGGATGTAGTACCCCTGGACATGTGTGGTGTAGTGTTTGAGATCCCATACATGTATATGAGGAATGCAATATTCATGTAGAGATCCAACCAATACCACTTGACTGAGTATGGGAAGACCTACATAATCAATGCACACAAAGGTAAATCGAATATCATACTGATAAGTGCCAACCAAGCCAAGAAGTTGATTAGTTATAGTAAGAATTATGTTTTACTTTTCTTAAGAGAAAATCAGTATGATGATGAGTCAATAAGAGTAAAGGAATCCTTGGAGGGGAGTACTAAATATCATAAACACTAGTTGGAGGAGTTTCTACATGCATATAGAGGAGTATTCGAAGATCCTAAAGGGATACCACCCAATAGGGAAGTGGAGCATGAAATGCAGTTATTGTCAAACTCCCCATTGACGAACATTGGGTTGTATAAATAGTCCGTTATGGAAGCAAATGAAGTAAAGAAGCATTTATAGCATCTGTTGGAGCAGGGAGTGATTTGATCGAGCACCTCACCTTGTGGGTCACCTATCATTAAGTACCCAAGAAGGATGAGACTTGGCATATGTGTATCAATTACATATATTTAAATAGGATTACACTCAAGAATTGGTACCCTCTACCCAAGATCAATGATTTGCTAGATCGATTGCAACATGCCAAGTACTTCACCAAATTAGATGTGAAATCAGGATACCACTAAGTACGTGTCAAAGAAGAAGACACATGGAAGACTACCTTCAAGGCAAGTCAATTTCTATATGAATTGTTGGTCATTCCATTTGGCTTATGTAATGCACCGACTACATTTATAAGACCGATGGATGATGTATTATGTCCATATTTAGATTCATTTTTTATAGTATATTTGGATGATATATTGGTTATATATCTACCTAAAAGAGAATATCTCACATATTATGCAGGTGTCAAAGACCCTAAAAAAGCACTAGCTACTAGCTAACCTCAAGAAATGTGAGTTTCCTCAACAATCAATGGTGTATTCGGGGTATGTGATCGTTGGAGGGGAACTCAAGATAGACCCTGCAAAGATGGAGGTCATCATGAAATGGCCAGGTCATACAACTATCACTGAATTTAGGAGTTTTTTGGGGGAAACAAATTACTTGCGGGAGTTCATAGCTTCATTTTTAGTAGTAGTTGCACCACTCCATGCCATTAAAACAAATGGTAAGATTTTCCAATGGGTGAAGAATCAACAAAAATGTTTCAATGAGATAAAAAGAAAGATCAATCAAGCACTAGTTCTTGCATCACCAAAATTTCAAAATCCTTTCAAAGTGAAGATAAATGCAAGTGTGTATGTCATGGGAGCAATTTTGATGCAAGGAGGAAGGCCTCTATGTTATCATTATGAAATATTTCATGGGGAAGTTCTCAACTACCATAACTATGACAAGGAACTATGTTATGAACATAAATATACATATAAAATAGATATTAATAACATAATAATCAAATGATAATTAATAAATAATAATTATTAAAATGAAAGGACATGACTATTGGTTAAGGGAACCCCTACGTGGGTATATGAGTGAGCCCTCAATGCCTTATTTCAAGATGTCAAGAAGTGGAAGCACTATCTAATGGGAAAGGAGAACATCATCCTCATAAATCACTAGCCACTATGTTATTTGCATTCATGAATTAACCTACAACAAACCAAACATTACAAGTGGATGGGGTTTTTACAATAGTTTCATCTAGTCATCAAGTATAATAAGGGTAGGACAAACAAGTTTGCAGACATGCTTTCAAGGCCACCTACACTCAAGATTATAATGTTGGGAATTATTATCCACATGGATCCTTTTACCCATGATGCATACAAAGAAGATGAGGACTTCAAGGAGGTGTTTCAATAGCTATATGGCCAAATTCACGTAGAAGAAGGTGACGACAAGGATGCCTATCATCTCCAGAATGGGTTTCTATACAATCTATAAAAGCTATGTGTTCCTAAAGGTGAAATATTGTAGCTTATTAGAGAGGATTACACCTCCAAGGTTGTAGGATATTTTGGTGTTGGTAAGACAATTGCTAATTTACAAAGGTATGTGTATTACCCCCGAATGAAAGATGTAGCATGGTATATTAGAGGATGTATACTTTGTTGTACCAACAATCCCAACAATAAAAAACAATGTCTATACATTCCCTTACCTGTACCCACTCGACCTTGGGCAAGCATTTCCATGGATTTTGTGGGAGGTTCACCAACAATTAGGAAGGGGCATGACTATGTTTTTGTAGTAGTTGACAGGTTCAACAAGATGTGCATTCTTATGGCTTTTAAAAATATCATCAAAGGAAAAGAAGTGACAAACATGTTCTTTGAACAGGACTAGGTGCACTTTGGGATACCAAGGAGCATCATCTTAGATAGGGATACCAAATTTCTTAGTGCCTTTTGGACTAAACTTTGGGAGCAGATGGACTTGAAGTTGAAGATATCTATAACATTCCATCCATAGGTAGATGGGTAGACAAAAGTAGTCAACATGAATTTGGTGAAACTTTTGAGGGGTTACAATTAGAAGCATCTGAATATCTGGAATGAAAATATGATCTGTAACACCCTGTTTACCCCAAATTTGTAATTAATCCTAATACAGGAATTACCATGCTAAAGCATGATGAACATATAAATAACATTATGAATTTATATTGCAGAACCACTGAGAGGGGATGTGCAGAAAAAGAGACCACGATGGTGGTGGAGGGCACCTTGAAAAAGGGGCGTTAACTTCCACCAAGGATTTAAAATACCGTATTTGGACTCCACTGGCCCGGAGAACCAAAAGCGGCTCGCTAGCCCTGAAATAAATGCCTTGCAGGCTGGTAGGTGGATGGCTTGATGAGGGATGGGGAGGTGAACGGCCTATCCGTAGAGCCATCATGACTGACATCGCGAGGGTAATCGTGCCACACGCAACCTCGCGAGAGGATAAGGCGTATGGCTGGAACGATTGACGGGGGGGGCAAACGCGAGGGGAACTCTGGTGATTTTGCTACGCAGAGTGAGTGATCGCAGGGAGGAAGGATTGCAACCTTCGCTCCTGGACACTGGAATACAGGAAGACGCAAGTCTCAGGAAATCGTGGTCTCAGCTCGGGGGTGGATAGTGGTAAATCCTGTAGGAGTCGCTACGCCTACGGTTGGGTGGAAACGAGCACCCCTCTCAGCGGTTGCTTTCATTGCTGAACTTATTTCTGATAAGTGTTCTGCTTAAAATGCATCTTGAATTTATATGCTGTCACGTGTA
>ML778312.1:1163767-1177398 GCA_009831015.1 Picea engelmannii
ATCTCACAAATCTCTCCAATTTGAGGAAGCTCCGGGTTGTTATAAAGCCACAAATTAAAGTGGGTACAATGGGTCCTTGGTTGGACATGAGAGACTTGTCATTAACATATAACCATGGTGCAGATCCAAAGAGAGGTGATGTAGATGAGGATATTCTTTGCGAGAGCATCAAGTATATGAAGAATTTGGAGAGTTTATATTTAGCGAATTATGTAGGGGCAAATTTACCAAAGTCGATTTGTCAGCTTCGAAATTTGAGGTCCTTATGTTTGACTGCATGTGACCAACTAAAGGAGTTCCCTACCTTGGAGATTGGGAGTGAAGCTACATATGGTAGCTTTCCAATGTTACAGAATATGGAACTGAGAAATCTACCTAAGTTAGAAAGCATTATAAGTTCATCTGCTGTGGGGAATGAAGGAACAATGTCCAAACTTGAAAGTGTGCATATAGAAGGCTGTTTATTCAGAGATAAATTGCTACTGCAAGTGAAAAAGCTACCCAATTTAACAAATGTGTTAGCATATTGAATTATTTGTTTATGTAATGTGTAACCAAGTTGGAGACTATGATAGAATCGGTTGATATATGTAATGAAGAAACATTGTCAAAAACTTGATGTTTTGAGAATACAAAACTCTTTATTATTAAAGAGATTGTCCGAAATTATTTAATTTTAAAATAATTACAGGAGATTCATCTTGTGTTTGTGTTTGAATATATATATATATATATATATATATATATATATATATATATATATATATATATATATATTCAATTTGTAAATGATGATTATTATTTGTAAATGATGATTATTATTTATTGAAATTGATTTTAATTTATTCCATTTAAAAAAAATAACTAATTTGTTTTAACATTTTATCTTTTATCTCAAAACATTAAAAATAAGTTATTTTCTATTTTTATAATTTTAATGATAGCCTCCATATATCAGCATAGAACTCTGATGCAGCTACGGGACTGCTGCACAGAGGGGAGGGAGGCTTCAATCCCCTTGGTGCCATAACCAGAAAGACAGCTAAAGAGAAGAACTGAACAAACCAATCCAAGAAACAGAATAAACCCAAATAACAGAAGAAACAGAATAAACAGGGTTTTTTTTGTTCCATAGAAAATTTTTCAATATATTAATATATACGATGTTCTCAATTGCATTAAGGGTTGATGAACCATGGAGAGGACGGGTGTATCATGGTGGTGGATGAGTACAACCATCCCTTCCCTGGGGCTGAGCCCTATAAGGGGAATATATAACTTAATAATAATAAGCATGTTAAAAATTTTAATATTAGAATTTTTATAATATAGAAATCATAATTTTTTTTTTTTTTTTTTTGGGTAAATGTAAATATATCTAGTGTTGTTGATATTTGGATTTTTGGATTTATAATTGTGTAGGTCCAAAGTTTTTAGTGGAGACTTTATCCATTATGAAAGACTCTTAAGCATGAATAATTGAATAATTGAAAAGAGTGTTATAGAAAAGCTTTTTAAAGGAGAAAAATAAGAATGTTGAGGATAGAATGTGACTCTTAAAACATGTATAATTGACAAGAATGTTGTAGAGAAGTTTTTTAAAGAAGAAAATAAGAATATTGAAGATAGGATATGACAAAATAGTCCTTATAGTTAAGGAGAGGATATATTTGTAGTTAATTAATAGGCTAATAAAAGTAATAATAGTTAATAGGAAGATAAAATAATAATAAAAATTGCCTTGAAGAATAATGAAAGTAATTAAACATAGTTAATAATAATTAAAAAATATATATTTATCAATAGTAAATTAAGAAGGACTTGAGATTAAATTGATTAAAATGGGGGTTAATTAATTAATTAAG
Source organism: Picea engelmannii (assembly GCA_009831015.1). Taxonomy (NCBI): domain Eukaryota; kingdom Viridiplantae; phylum Streptophyta; class Pinopsida; order Pinales; family Pinaceae; genus Picea; species Picea engelmannii. The sequence goes on from ML778312.1 coordinate 1,165,633, forward strand.
GAGAGAAAAAAAAGGGAAGTGAGAATATATGGGTAGTCAATAAATTACAAAGAATTCAAATGATAAATTAATAATTCAAAAGATAAAGATAAGAATAATTAAAGGTTGTCTTAGAGAATAATTTGAAGAATAAATGATCCGGATTATTTTCGGCACGAAATGAGAGCGGAGATATAATACATAAATATTCAAAGATATTGCAAGAGAGACAACAATATAACAGAGATATAGCGGAAATATAACAAGAGCCACAGAGATACAGTAATACATGATTTCTATTAATGAAATAAATGTACAGAGACTGTAAAAGTACAGAGTGAAAGACTCGCTAGAATGGTGGTAGCTTATCTCTGAGAAGAGATGTGACGGCTACTCGCATCTGTGAGAAGAAAATTACAATGAGGCTCTGAAGGCCTTTTTACAATAAGCAGGAATGCCCAAAACCCTAGACATCCAAAAACCTAACCCTGGGAGATAAGCGCCAAAAGTCATGTGGGCCCTGTTTGGGTAAGTTGGTGCATCAACTTCCCGGGGTTGTAACTTTTGCATACGATCTTCGTTTTAGGCGTATGATAGCTCGTTGGAAAGATCTATCTGAGAACTACAACTTTTGGGTGAAAACATCGTTTAGGGCCTCAAAATGGCCCCGAAAGTTAAAAACTGCTAAAAATAGTAAATTACCAAAATTGCCAGAAACATGTTTTGGGCCAGTTGGAAAAGGTGGGTGGCCACCAATATCCACCTAGATCAATAAAAATTATTGATAGAGGTAATATAGAAGGGACTTGAATCTCGAATGACTAGAAGATAACAAATAAAGAATAATATATATTAAAAAATATAAAATTAAAAATGCTTTTTAACTTCACATAATTTATATAGTCTATTCATGGATTTGAATAAAAAATTATTGTAAGGCTTAATACCTTCAAGATTAATTCAATAATTAATGAAGGTTAGTAAATCATGTAAAAGACAATGTAATGTAAAGTAAGGAAAAAGAGAAAACATGAGAATTAAATGAAAAGAAAAAATAATAAAGGAGAGAAAAGAGTGAGGAATGGAAAATGAAAGGTCGACTTGTTGGCCTTCCCATTGCTCCAACTCTCCCTATTTCCCCTTGTAATTTCACTCCCAAAGGGTCTTTGACCAAGAGAGGAAGAAACATAGAGAGCCATGGAAGCATTGTAACTAGAGATTATTAGAACGAAATATTGAGACCTTAATGGAAGTTGTTTTCCCATTTGAGTTTCCAGGGTAAAATTTCTAAATTCATGGTGATTAATTGCAGTTGATGTCATTGTCATTCAAATTATGTGTGTGAGATTATTGATGCTCTTACCTATGTTGAATGGGTTTCTCTTGATATTGTTAATGGGTTAGCATGATGAGTTCAAATTTCATTCGATAGCTCAAAAAAATGGAAAAAGAAAAGAAAAAGTTTTCTTCCTTATGTGGTATGGAAGTCAATACATCCAGAATGTCCACCATCCAATTCCCTTTCAAGTATGAAATCTATGGTTATTAAAAACTATCTGATGCAAATTCTTAGCGGATTTTTCATTCTTAGTGCTTGATTTTAGCAATTCATATTAGCTAGATCGATTACCCTTCTCCCTAGATGATTTTCTCTTTCCTTAGAGTCGTATGCTCTCTTCCTCTGAGCGATTTATCATTGCCTTGGTGAATTCATCCTTCCCTATGTTGAAATATTGTAAGTACAAATAATATTCTATTTATTATTGAGTCATTTGCTTGTAGATCAATCCCCTTTTGTGGATTGATCATGTCGGGACTTATGTATGACCAAATCCCCTTTGTGGATTGGTCAAACCCTAATTATATCATGCTAATTAAGAAGTCGGACCCTAGGGCTAATTAAAGTGGTTTTAGCCACTAAGTGAAGAAGTCGGCCCAACTTGGTGAAGAGACACAACCCTAGTGCCTCCCAGCTAGTATAAATAAGAGTGGATGATGCCTCATTCACTCACTCGCTCAAGTCACTCATCTAGTGCGCAAGTTTGGAGATAGTTGTAGTTGGAAGAAGGAGAAGAGAGAGGCACATTGCTCAGTCTTGGATATTCTCTAGTGTTCAGTCTTTTGTCTTGGCATTATATTGACAATCTATATTAAGGAATTTTTTGTTGGGATTTCTCCCACATGAGGGTTTCCCAAGATAAAATGATGTGTATCTTGTGATTTTGTTTCTCTCAATGATCCTACTTATGCTATTATTGTCTATTAAATTGAAAAGAACTTAATATCAGCTCTAAACTTAACACCCTAGATTATAATTGCATTGTCTTGGGGGAATTGATTGATCCGTAGGTCATTTTCTCTAACCCATGTGATCGTACGATAGTTGTACAAGTCATAAGTGGTCAGTGTGAGCTACCTCTTGCTCCCTAGGCAATTAAATTAGTTCTTGGGTGATTTTATTTTGCTGGACAATTTTATTTTGTAATTGTCAATCATGACTCCTTTCTAGTATGAAGCATTTGAAATTTCCTAAACATGGAATTTAATACAGTGCTTGATGATTAAAATTTGGCATTGTTGAGTTAGATATTTAAGAGGTTTAGTTCCTAGGTGTTTTGTTACAGTCTAAAAGTTTGATGATAAGTATGCATGAGTGAAGCTGATTGGCATCAAACTAGCTTGTAGATTCTTGTTTAGATTGTTTGCCAAAAGGATCAAACTCTCCACACCGCCCATGTGATCATTTAAAGATTGTCAATCAAGTTGGCTAGGTATGTATGTTGTGGTGATGAAGGCATGGCAAGTATAATGTAGTCATAAAAGGAAACCCATTAATAAGATTAAACCTCCCAATTGAAAGAATTACAATGAGTGGCATACGAGTTTTCTTTGTGTATGCTTCTATCAATGGTTGTTGCATCCTCATACTTATGAATTTCTCTTTAAATGAGAATACTATCCATAAAGTGATGGTCACTAGCCCTCTGGTAGTGGAGGCCTTTGAGAAAAGATATTTGAGAGATTCTTTCGAGGTTTTTAACTTGTGGGTGATGGGTTTCTATTGTGAATGAGTACAATCCAGAATCCCCTCAGGTTGGATATGATCAAATGCTAGTGCAAAGATAGTTCTCTAATCATAGGATTATGGATATTAGGGTTTGATTTTAAACTTTTCTATAGCCTACACCCTACTCTCCAACCTCAAGACAACATTCCATCCTTGCATACCTTCTGAGTAATAGGGAAAAGTGATTGAAGAGGTCAAAGTCAAATCCTATGTTGATCTCCATCAGTATTGTTGTGGTTGCCTTGCAGAATACATGGTGTATGTGAGGTAATTGGTCTAGAAACAAAGCAATGTAAACAAAACCCTCCTTTCATGTCCACTGGAGAATAGTGAAGGAGAAGTTGGCACTCAAAACTTCATCAAGAGCATAAGTCTTGCATCCCATAACTTCACTTAGAGACCTAATTGGCATATTGGACAATAGGTTATATAAATTTTTTAGTGGCAGAGTTAGAGACCCATCATTGTTTGACTTAGTGAGAACATAGAATTTCTATTGCATTGTCATAAGTTTTCTTGTGTGCAGGTTTCATGGAGAAAGGATCCAGATAATCCTTTTGGATCAAAGGCTTCGCTAAGAACAAAGGCCTAGTAGCCTTACGGAAGGCAAAGTATAGTGTTGCATACAAGTTACACCTAAGAACAAACCTAGTAGCCTTCATAAAATAGATCTCTTTATAAAATGCTGAAAACATAGCTCAAAAGAAAATTTTTCATAGTATTCAAGTTGGTGAAATGAGTGGGCTATAAGTCCCTTGTTTATGAAACATTAGGTATCAAATTAGTTTCATCCTTGACCATGACACAATTACTAAAACTTTGAAAAGAACATTACAGACCTCAACATGGGTAAAGGAAATAGAAAGCGGTTGGAAGACTTGAGGGCCACCAATGCTCAAATTCAAGAAGAGAACCAACACTTGAAGGAGAATCTCCATATGTTCAATTGTTGGAGAGGTAGTTTTGGAAACAATTTTTCATTCTTGATACAGTTTTGGGGGAAAATCCTAAGGAAAGGAAAAGTGCGCGGAAGAAGAAGGAAATCTAGAGAGCACGTAGCTAAGGTGCATCCAGGAGAAAAGTGTGCAGAAGGAGGAAAGTGCGCAGAAGGAAGAAAACACACATACTATAGAATGAAACAAGAAAATAAAGCATGATAGAAGGATGAAAACCTGACATTCCAGAAATAGAAGAACAACAGAAAAATAACATGCAGATTGAAAAGTAGAAGAAAGTTGTCGAACAATCAGTTGACTTAGCTAGCCATGCATTGTAATAAGGTATTTTGGGGATAAAAAGATTATGGTTTTTGCCCTAGATTTCTATATAAATATGTAACGGGTTGGGATATTAGGGGTTCAACTAGGTACTGTTCTGATGAAGTTCGGTTATGATATGCTAGGGTACATTATGTTACGTTCTGTTTGATACTAAGTTCCAGAGTCGTGAACGTAGCATTCAATGGATGATAATAATGAATAGGAATGATACATGGAGGCTGCACTATCATGTGTTGTCTATCTTTCTATATTTACATATGAATTATATTTACATGCATCATAGATTAGATTCATATTATGGTTAAATATGGTGCAATGTTCATGACTGTGAGAATAACACATCTATTATCTGGAATATGCAGTGTATAGGAATATGAATCATAAGTAAGTTAATACTAAATAGAATAGAGTTACGTGCACAACTGTGATAAGGAAGAATGAACCGAATGTTTACCTCCCATTCCCTTACTACTGTAGAAGCCTGATTCTCGCAATCCCAATAGATACCTCGGGTGAGACTTCATCTGTGCTAGCAGGTGATGCCGAAATGGCTGGTGTTTGGTGGGTTTTTTTGGTCATATATAAACTGAACCTAGGGTCTTACAACCTGCGCACATAAGAGCACCAAGAAACGTTTTTTTTGTCGAGACCAGGACTTTGTGATTAAGGGAATGTTTTAGAATTCGAATAAGAAGGAGATCTCATAATGGTTGGAAAAGAAGGAATGAGAGTTTTCTCAACAGGAGAACAAAAACCCTAGGATGAGTGACAAGCAATGGATGCAAAGGTACATGTTCACAGATCTACATGAAATTTTCTTTGACGAATTCTCAATTATTCTGACTGAGTGGCTAGAAAGATTAGTGGAGAAAACTGGAAGGTATGGTGTTGCATCGTCGAGGAATTGGACTCCCTAATTGGTAAAACAACTGAATTATGTAAGTAACCCAACTACTCGAGCAATTGATTTTTGGTTGGATAACATACTAGGTGGTTATGTTACAAAATTTGCAGTAGATTGTATGCAATCATACAGTTTCACAGAAAGGGAATTTTTCAAAGGTTTGCGAAGGAGGTTCTTGAAATCACTAAGTACGTGGATACAGATGCTACTGTGTGAAAAGCACGTGATGATAATGGAATCCTACTACTAAGGGGTTCACACACATAGAGGAAATGAGGGGACGCCATGAGTATGGTCTGAGAGAATGAAAGAAGCGATGAAAGAGAGAGGGAGGGACTGATGATGAAAGAATGGGGTACATCAAAGAAAGAATACGAGTTTGGAGAGTTGCATGGAGGAAGGAGGTATAAGAGGCAAAAGATTGGGGCTGACAAAGGAGATCCATGTAGTGAGCCAGAGGGGAGAGAACCTTGTGCACTAGTCTGAATTATGGGGGTGCCATACATAGGAGGAGAAGAAGAGGAGTCCTAGTCCTTTCCAATAATAGAGGAGCCAATAAATCTTATTCAGAAAATATCCTCTGTCGAATCCACTACCCTGTGTGCATCACCACAATGTGAAATAACGGTTGAAGATCGAGTAGTAATAGTCAGAGTAGTGGAAGTAGTGCGCAGAGTCATAATCAGATTCAACCAACATCATTGAGTGGAGAGAATACACAAAGCAACATGGCAGGGGTAGAAAACACCCTTAGACTTCCTGAACTCTAGGGAATTGGGAGAGAGGACCCAGAACAACACTTGTTTGTCTACGAGACAATTTGGGCATCAAAGAATTTCCAAGACAAGGCTGTGAAAATTGTGTTGTTAGCAACAACATTTAGGAGTCATGCGCTAGTATGTTATATGAAGTTGTAGAGTATAATTCCTATAACACAGACCAGGACGTTGGTAGATATTAAGTAAGCACTATTGAAGGAGTTCAAGAAGCTAAAGTCAGAGTCGTAGTGCATCACAAAAATGAAGGAGATTAAACAGGTACAAACAAAAATGGTATGGGATTTCGACCAAATATTTAAGGATGTGATGGGTAGACTGACTTTTCAGAGACTGGATCAACAACATCAGGGATGTTTTATTGCAGGGTTTCTACCATACATTTGCATACCATTGATCCAACAAAAGGTTGTGTTGTAGCCCGAGGCACTAGAAATTTCAATGAAATTGGAATCATCTCCTGTGGGAGACAATGGAGGAATGACACAAGTTCAGACGCAGTTGGATGCATTGACAATTCAACCAGTAGAAACAACAAAGGGAAAGGAGAAACATGAAGACGTATGGTGTACAAAATGTAGGACTAAAGCCCACAACAAAGATGCGTGCCCAAAATTCATGCAGTATTTGCCGACAAGAGCATCGAATCCATTACCAAGAGGATATTGTGAGATATGTAAAAAATGAGACCATCACCCAACTGAGTGTCCATTAGTAAAAAAGTATCATAGTACCCCAAGGAAATTGTTCTGAAACTTTTGAAAATCAGTTGGACATGAAGAGAAGGATTGTTGCATGTTCAACTTATTGAGGGAGCACACGTTAGATATGTATAGGATCCAGGAAGAGAATCCTGCAGTAGAAGTGGGGAGTCCAGAATACAACGATCAAAGAGGTTTCAATCAAGGGAACAGAGGAAACTTTGGCAGAGGCCGAGGCAGAGGGAATTTTGGTAGAGGAGGAAGAGGGTCGATTATATGTTATAAATGTAATAAACCTGGACACTTGGCTTACGACTACCAGAATCCATGTATGATAAGCACATATTGCAGAGCACTAGATCACTTAACAGAAGATTGTCCCCAACTAGTTGCAAAATGGCACTCCAAAGGAAACCTGAACCAGAATCTGAATTAGAATGTGCAGAAGACTTCAACCGAAAGATGCAATGAAGGACCAAGAGTAGCAGTTGTTATGTGAGGAGGAGCTAGAACAGGAGATGATATGACAAATGAAGGAAAGTCGATTGAATAGTGGGTAACGAAGTCAGCAAGGCCTATCTCATCCTCTGATCCTCAATAAGAAAATGATACATATCAGAGAGAAAGAAAAGAAGTACTTAGAATTGATTGGGGATCATCAACATCGGTTGCGCCTTGTGTATAAGTTCGCACTATGCAAGAGAAACCAACTGGGAAGATAAACACATTAATAGAATTATTGAAAGTTGTGTAGATCTAATGAAGAATGAGACTGCACTAAGTACACTCTATGACATGATTTCTCATTGCAAAAACGAGATGGAAACTCCCATTGTACAAAGGATGGTAAACCAAGTACTGCATAGGAAAAGAACCAATGAAGAGTTCAGATTTAGTGCACAAATTGGAGAGTATGATGCAGATGATGTTATATTGGACTTAGGGTCCGACGTGAATGTGTTACCTAAGTAGACATGGGAGTTGATGGGAAAACCCAAGTTAGTATGGCCTCATGTTCAGATAAGGCTCATGAGTCAACACATAATAGTCTCGATTGGACGTTTGATAGGAGTACCTGTGAACATAGATGGGGTGCACAACGTGGCCGAATTTGAAGTTATTGAGATCGTGAATGATAGTCAACCATATACAACATTGATGGGACTAGAATGGGATTTTGATAACCAAGAGATCATCAAATTGAAGAGGACAAAGATGATATTTCAAGTCAAAGACTTGAAAGTTACTACACACTTGGACCCATGAGATGGAAAGAGATACATAGATCCAACAAGGAGGAACGACATTGAAAATTTATATAACAAGACTGTGCATATGGAGGATTATTTCAACCCAACAGTAGATGGTGCACTAAGTTGGCGAACTATCATTTCATGTGCGTTGGATTCTGAAGAAGGCCTAGAGCATTTGCAATAGAGAATGCATGAAGTGTCAATTAGATGATGTGCATGCATCACTCGATCCTTGGATCGCATTGGAACATAGTTATATGATCCAACCAAGTATTATGGATTAATTGATATGAGTATGTTTGTAAAAGGATTTGAGTTGTAGGTACTGTTATAGTGGGAAAACCCCCCTACGGACTACACCATGGTTCTAAAGTGAAAGCATAGCTAATCGTCTACAGTCTCCTACTTTTAACAACTATCCCGTCATTACCAACAATCATACATAAAAGACAAAGTATAGGGATCCAGTAGGCATACCTTAAACTTCGCGTCTGGTGTCGATCCCTTTGTGCTTAGTTGTTTCTCGACTGTAGATCTCCTCCCAAGGCTAACCTGCATTCACCAAAAGACAAACAAGAAGCTACAAGCATGAATTCTATATATGGATTAGTGGGTTAGACATCACAACAAAGAATGTAAACAAATCATAAAGATTTAAGACATCATTTGGCAGGACGAAAAAATTATTTCTTTATATTAATCTCACAAAAGTCGTTTATAATATGAGACCAAGAGCTTCTCCTCGAACTCATTCCTGGGCTCCTCTTCACCATGAACCAACTTCTTCCATGTATTCTTCTCCTCTTCAGTTCTCTCTAGGGAAATGGTAAGGGTTTGCAATGGAGGAAGAAGGAATTTTGGCTCAAACTCACAATGTGGTTGCAAAATATTGGGGCAAAGGGGGAATACTGAAAATGGGCAGAGTTTCTATGCTCTTGTGCTTCTTCCTGGAATGGGACCCAAACACTTTCTTTTATAGGCTAAAAAGATAGTAATGGTTGGGGTGATTGGCTATGAGCAGTCAAATGGTTAGGTAATGGCCCGAAAACCCGTATCCCTTTGCAATTTTCATTTTTTGCGCTTTTTGTGAGTGTACGCGAGCTGTAGTGGTGCAACAAGCGTGTGTACGCGGGCAGTAGTGGTGCAGGGCACGTACACCTTCAAAAAATGGTTTTTTAGAATATTTGTTCAATGATGGCTTGGGAAAGATAACAAGTAAGATGTCTTGATGCCAGGTATGCATGTCTGGTGCAATTTAGGGTTATAATAGATTCCCCCTAATGTGTGAGGTTAGAAGAGCATCTGATGGCTAAAATACATTACAAATATTCACCAACATACGAAGCAAGTGAGCCCAGGGACCAGAGTTCAGGAGGTGCCATCTGCAAAATAACAATTTGTCTCACTAAGGCAGGCATAATCATGCTCGGGATGAAATAAAATCATGGATGCCAATCAAATACACTGCAGATCCATGTCATATAACTATATAAAGTGTAGCTGCGAGCAGTACACAATGGATCTACATCTCAAAATCAAAATATATACATGTATAGTATCCATCTTCAAGAAGCCAATGACATATGATGGCTAGAGATGAGGTCTTCAGAGCTCGAGCAACAACTTAAAAATCTTCAAAACTCGGGTAGGAGTGTAATATCAGTGTACAAATTCACTACCCATAGGTCTTCGATGGCTTGTCGGGAACAAACAAGAGAATCTCGGTGATCAGGCAGAGAACTTCATTGATTTTGAGTAAGGACTTGATTGGACTTTCGGGTTGGATGAGAATGAGTACAAGAGACAAACTTTAGAAGGGCCAACTCAAGTTTGGTAAAACTTCCTTTGGACAAAATCATGAGACTCAGGAAGCATGGAATTGACATAAGTTCATGATGCAAGAGGCAACGCAAACTCTCCATATGTTTGGAAGGGTAACCAAATGGAGGAGGACACAGCTCTACGTAGCGAGAACAAATTCCTAAGGTCATATTGAATCCTAGAGCTTGACGAACAAACGAAAGGATGTGCTTTGTCCAAGGGCAACTCATTGTGTTGTCAACAAAAATAAAATACTTTTCCTTTCATCTTTTTGGGGTATATTTGATTTTTTTTGTCTTTTTCAATAATTTTGGAAAGCTTGAAAAAGAATAAAATAATTCTATGTTACAAAGGAGGAACAAGTGTTGCAAACATACCAGTTCCAAGCACAAGGAACACACTAGTGCTTAAAGCAAGGGGACATATGCAGGAAAATGACACTCGGGAAAAATCCTCCATGGGTCAAGGTGTCAAGACGCATAGGCAAAGTGCTACAAGGCTTGTGTATAATGCATGCTTCAGATGGTTTAGTTGAGAGAAACATGGAGCCAACATTAGGCCAAATACGTAGGGATGCAAATGCGATTAATAAGACACAACGATAACGTCCTTCAATGTAATTTTAACGAGCCCAGAGAAGGTAAGCTCGACGGTTTTTCATTTTTAGAGAGTCTAAAAAAAGCATAAAAGGAGACTCCACTGGGGTACCTTTTTCGAAGGTAGTCTAGTCAGTTCGAAAAAGGGGTAAACTAGCACCGAACAGACGTCTATTCAAAATAATTTTAATGAGTGTGACAAAGACAAGATCACTCGACAAATTTTTCATATTTAAGGAGTCTGAAAAATCCTTAACTATGGACTCCGTAAGGGATGTTCCTCTTGACCAATTTAACGAGTGTGAAGAAACAAGGTCACTTGACAATCTTTTCAATTTTATGGAGTCTGAAAAGAGCTTAACTATGGACTCTGTGGGGGTTCCTTTTTCGTAAATTTAGTCCCTCAAGCTCGAAAAAGGGTTAAATTTATACCTGAGAGTACTCTTCTAGAGAACCAAATATCCTAGAGTATACCTTTGTTCGTACATTTGACCATCCAGACCGAAAAAGGGATAAACTACCACTGGACAGACATGCCTTCTAATTTTAGTTTGGTGAGTGTGAAAGGCAACAAGATCGCTCGACAATATTTTCATGTTTAGAGGCTATGAAAAGGGCTTAAAAGAAGACCCGTTGTTTTGGGAGTCCCGAGGGTGAAACCAAGAGTGATAACATATCAGACATGTAAAGGCCCGAACTCATAATCAAGATAGGACTAAAAGGATTTCTAAGCCTGAAATCATTAGCAATGGCATGGACACCAAAATGTAGCCAGGATCTACCTAGGGCATCCATGTGAAGGTAGGGTCTACCACTAAATTATGAAACTTCTAGAGTAGGAGTGAGGGTTCCCTATTGCAATTTGGTGGGATTGATCCTATGGCAAAGCGAAAAATACAACGAGGTGCAACAAGTGGAGGTGGAATCCTATCTTAAATGCACAAAGTTGGAAAAAAGACTTTTCACAAAAGGACCTTAAAAATGCCCCAACTTGTTAGAAAAACAGGACCACAGAGCAATAAAATAAAACAAATGCAGAAACAAAACACAGAAGACACACAATATAAGAGAGACACAGATTTACGTGGTTCACCCAGTGTGGGCTATGTCCACCAAAGAAATTGCCAGGTCCTTCCTTTATTATTATCCAGCAAATGAAGGGATACAACGTACAGCAAAACCCGCTGTAACTTCCTCTTCTTTCTCTCACAGTCTCCTCTCTCAGAATACAATATTCACCCTCTATCATAGCCGCAATACATTTCCCTCATAAAAGAGGGTTGCCTTCTAGGGAAAAAACCCTAACATAATCTCTACTGTTAGATCTGCGACCTTATAATGAACGGTCCAGATTTACAATGAAATTACAATATACTTTTATAAGGAAAT